>VWPW01013044.1:0-10731 GCA_013389825.1 Crypturellus undulatus
GGCACCGCTCGCGCGGCCGGTACCGGTGCTGATCCGCAGCAAAGGCCTCTCCTTGCGCAAGCAGAAGCAGCGGATAAGGAGGAGGTTGCACCAAACCACGTGGGTGCTGCAGCGGGAACCGGGGCCAAACAGGCTCTCGTGCAGCGCTAAGCTCACAAGTGACACGATGCCGAGGTGGCTGCAACGCCGCAACCCTCTTTGACTAAGTATGATTGAAATCTAGTAAAGAGAAGTCATCTATTTTTACCCTAATTAGGTTTTTAATTAAAAAAAAAAAAAAAGCTTTGAAGGCAAATTAAAGCGAATATTCCCGCTGCTTAGCTTAGCAAGCTTATATCCTACCGGTATCCTACTCTGTAGGAATGGGGACCAGTGTTTTAAAAAATTCTGTTTGAAAAGTGTCAAAGATGATAGTTGGGATGTGGGAGAATGGTTGGAATTCCATTTAGCAATGCGGAGCTAAGACTCATATGGGAAGCCTCCCTTTTCATAGTCCAAGTGTCTTGTGCTGTGCACAGGTTGGGAAGTGCGGAGCGCTGGGAAGAGGGACGGATCTCTTGGGCTCGCTTTCCTCCTCTTAACCCGCCTTTCCTTTGGTACCTCTCCTCCGTGTGGTGCTGCCCCCATCCCTGTTCGGAGCCCGGCTCTGCCGGTGCCGTCCAGAGCGGATCCTGCTGGATTGGTGCCCAGGAAGGTCCCGTGTTCCCAGGACCTGGAGCCAGGGGAGCAGAACAAGCAGCTCTTCCCGCTATGGATGCAGCCGGGCAATGCGAAGCGGCAAAAGGGAGCGTTAAAACGAGCTGCATTCGTGTGGGGCTCGGTGGCCCAAGCGTCCCTTTGGACTCGCCACAGGGACTGCCGTGAAATGGGAAAGGAGGGAACAGGCTCCCGGGCAGGACAGACAACTTGGAAGTCCAAAATTTACCTCAGTGCCTTTTTATTTTTATTTTTGTCTCCTTAAGCGTAAAACGTGGGCTAAGGAGGACGCTGGATCAGGGCTTAGGTCCAGCGGCCTCGTCAGTCCCCGACACCCCGGTACCTGCAGCCCCGCTGGCACGAGGCCGCTTTCCTCCACGGAGGGACAAGGACCTTCTCCTCCTTCCTCCAAGGTGACTGTTTGGGATTCTTTTTTTTCCCCCCAATTTATACTCGAGTCGTTTGTAATTTTTATTAACCTTAGAGAGCAACCGCGTCGCTCGGAGCCCCTCGGTTTGTGCAAATACCACTTGGTTCGAGCTCAAGCTTTGGCCATAGTGCAGGGAGGGCCTCCCCGCGCTGCGGTCGTCTCCACCCCGGTGACCGGCAGCGACGTGGCAGCAGCCCAAGGACACCGGTCACTCCTCGTGCTCCGGGGCTGCGTTTGCCCAGTTGTCAGAACACTTATTACTTCACCGTGCACTTGTGAAGTCATTCAAATCGCATCCATCCAGCGCTCTGGGCCTCAAAAGCACTGTATAAACACTTCTGTTCAGGCAAGAGGAAGAACGCTGCAAAAACTGCCATTGGTTCTGAGAAGCGAGATCCAGAAGCTTGTTTTTAAACTCCTTAGTTTTCTGGCTAAAACTTGCAAGGGTTTCTTTTTTGTTGTTTTCTACCAGAGTTTTGGTGTTTCCCTTTCCCTTCCTAGAACCCAGCATGTCTTGGACATCTGGCAGAAGGCATGGCTTATGCAATTACCGTGAATGCTGCTGAAAAACCTCCTGCAAAGGGGAGGGCTGTTTCTTTTGGTTTTATTTTTTTTTTTGAAGACATGGGGCATTTGAAGAATAGGTAACCGTGAACCTCAAAATCTCAACAGTCAGTTGACCTGTGCCAAGGCACAAGTCTGGGATAGGAGAGTTGCCCCCTTCCTTAAGCGCAAATCCTGTTGGCAGTGCCTTGGTTAGTACGGTGTGTGTTGCCTCGTTCGTGTGAATTTATTTTTCCTGGTTATTGTAAAACATGTAAAATAATGTGTATAGAATGGAATAGTAAAGCTTCTATGGCAAAGTGAAATGCATTTTTGCAATGCTGTAATTTATTTTTATTACTCCCCAGTAATTCAGTGGCATTTTTAAAAAATGTCTCGCAGCTTTTCTGAAGGTTCTGAAATTACTTGTTCATAGGCACAGTGTAAAAGACAAAGATAATAAAACTGTCAGTAAATCAAGGAATCTCTTCTAACTTATTTATCTGGCGCCCTCCTGTGGTACTTTCATGTATTAAGCCTAACGCAGAAATCCATCCTAGAAGGCAATACAAGGATAATGCTATTTTTTTTTCCAGTCTTTTTATTTTTATGAAAAATGGACAGTTAGAGCAATATTATTAATTGGATCAATTCCAGACATTACAAAAGTCCACGACGTGTCCTTGCATGAATGGGACCTGTCTATTACCCTTGATCTGGAGGCACAACACTTCCATAAATAATGAGATCTGATTAATTCTTACGCTAGGTTTTTTTCCTACTTCTTCCGGCCAAGCTTTGGAGCCTTCTCAAGGCCTTGAATATATTTCCGAGGTAGCTGGTATTCTTCTGCAATATAAAACAGAGTTCATTTCAGGTAAATACTTGGAGTTTAAGAAGTGACCTTGTATCTTGCTATAAGCAATCCTGGTCTAGTTCCAGAAGGAACTTACCTAGCAGCATCTTGGCCAGATGGTGGATTTGATTGCCTTGGATCTGGACCTGAACTCTGTCTTTTGTTCCTGGTACGGGGGTGATCGTGGCACTGGCCTGTACCCTCTGTTGCAGGATGCTGGCAACACACTGTGGGTCTAGACCATAGAGCTCAAGGTTCTTGATAATTGTCACCTGAGGGTTGTAATAATTATCACCAATGTTACTGCTGTAGGTGGCTCATCTCAGAAATGCAAGTTCAAAACCTATCATTTAAATTTTGTCTTTACCTTCTTATTTGATGATCTCTGGGCTACGGTTATGTTGATGGGCTCAATGTTTCCTTTCCTCACAATGGGTTCTTGTCCAAAAAATGTCACCTGGTGTAAGGGCTGCAGTCGTTCAAGGCACCTGAAAGAAGTTTATATAGGATGTTACCTGCTTTTTACTTCTCTTGCAGGTTTTTATGTGAAAGCCACGATTCTAATGGTGTGTTTGAAGAATCCAGATCTTAGCAAGGCTAGACCTCACGCAAGGACTTATATCCTAGACATTATTTGAAAGAAGGGACTGTAATGGTAAAGAGGAAAAACAACTTTAGTAGTTAGCTTTAATACCAATAAATGTGAAAGTATTTTCATTTTACTCAGAGGAAGTTACAACTTCCATAGTTCTGATAATATGGGTCTTACATGCAATATATCTATGTAACTTAAAAGAATACATTGGAAAGGTCACCTGCTCAGCAGGTCATCCCATTTAAGGTTTGTGATTTCATCTTGTTCTGATTTATCCAACAGGCAGTCACACAAAATGGCATTCACCTTTACAAAGCTACAACAGAAAAAAAGTGCGTTAGGCACAAACAAGTTCATTTTTTAACTCTATCATCAACATTTCATGTGGAAACAGGATAGGACAACTGTCTCATCTACTTACTTTTTGTTTGTTTCATCAACCAACTCATTAGCCTTCACATAGTTAATGACGATGTTCCTCACCTCACTGCTCGACAGGATGCTGCCTTTTCTAGAAGGGAAAAGTAACCTAATTACTACATTAAGAAACAGATGTTGGCTGGACTCACTAAGGAGAAAAAAGAGGGCAATCGCCTCTGCTACATTCAGTAGCAACAGCTCAATGAGGCAAAAAAGCTTTTCAAATCACCCAGGTACCCTCTTGAAAACCTTCTTTTTGCTCTTACCCTTCCCGGTAGCATCACAGGGCTGCCCAACTTGTAAATGTGGTGGCAATGGGTCTGTTGGCCTCTTCTTCACCTCACCATGGTCTTATCCGACTTTTCAAGTGCTCACCTGTGTCCAGATTCCTGGAAGAGCGGGATCATTTTTGCCGAGACCCCATAGAGTGGAATGATTTCAGGAGCGTGGTAGGATTGTTCTCTGTCTTCATTCTTGCTCTCTTGGGCAGCAGTGGCCGAAGAAAATCCTTCAGGTACCGTAAATGCTTTAATGCTGAAACAATAATTACTGTTAATTGGAATTACTTTAAGTGAAAGGAATGAAACTTAAAACTTCCATTCACTGAGCTATTTAGAAAGGGAGTTCAAGTACCTTATAGATACTAGAGCTAGAAATACCTGACTCCTCCCCTTCCTCTTAAAAACTAATGACTCCTTTAATGATTACAATCCTCTACTTACTCTGGATGTTTCCAGTCCACTTCCACAATGCTCTCCACACCTTTGTTCAGCTCCTTCACTTGTAAGATCTTCTGATGCTGCATACATTGCAGGAATTTGGAGAACTGAATGAAGGAGCAATCATAAATGTGGAGAAAATGAGGCCACTTTTTGTGCTTTTAAAGGCCCAAAGTCAGAAAATTAATAAATAAGGCAGCTCTCCCTGACACCAGCTTCTGTAAACAGCAATTGCTAAGGAGTAGCTAATGCCTCTGTCATGTAAGCTTTCAACTGAAGCTTCTTCTCTCCATTTTTTACTTAATGCAAAAGATGAGAAAAAAAAAAAAAAAAAANATCATAAATGTGGAGAAAATTAGGCATAGAAAATTCCACTTCTTGTGCTTTTAAAGGCCCAAAGTCAGAAAATTAATAAATAAGGCAGCTCTCCCTGCCACCAGCTTCTTAAACAGCAATTGCTAAGGAGTAGCTAATGCCTCTGTCATGTAAGCTTTCACCTGAAGCTGCTTCTCTCCATTTTTTATTTAAATTAATGCAAAAAATGAGGAAAAAAAATAAAAAGTAAGAGAGAGAAATCTCACCTTCTTATAGCNACTGAAGCTTCTTCTCTCCATTTTTTACTTAATGCAAAAGATGAGAAAAAAAAAAAAAAAAAAATGAGAGAGAGAAATCTCACCTTCTTATAGCTTGATTTCTTTATGTCCAGCTGTTGTCCAGCAGGGCTAGAGATAGATTTTTAAAACATTATTTAGTTAGCGATCGCCCTACATTTCTTCTTATATCTTGCTACTGATGCTAAAATTTTCTGAACAGCAGAAACAGGAACCAAATAGAAAGAATTAATTCAAAAAGCTGATAGGTAGACCGTGATAAATAAAACTAGTGCTGATGTTCTCGCATCAAATACTGTGAGAGTGAGCAAAATCTTAGACAGCCTTAGATAAGAACTGATTTTAACTTTTGAGTCAAAAACTTCATTCCAAATATCACATGCTTACTCCACATTTTTAAGGACAAAACCACACTATACAAACATAATCTTCTTACCACGTACCAGCATGAGAACATATGGCTGCGGAGAAATGTGCTGGTCAGTAGAGGGAGATCTGACTTCTTTACTTTGCATTTTAAAGCATGAAAAAAGCACTGGTTAAATAATTCATCCATTTGTTCTGCAAGAAAAAAAAAAAAACAAATAGAAAGTATAGTAAGTATTCTGTCCTTCCATATGGACAAGGAAGTGTTCTCAAGAATGATACACTTCAGGTTACTCTCACAACTTTCATTTTTGATGTCTATCTTTTAATAAAAAGTCAAATATCTCTTTAAGCTACATCCAAGAGTTACAGAACAAGCACAAGAGACAAAAATTGCACAGTCTCAACCCAATTCTGATGTCTTCTACATTTGGGGCAGGCTTATTCCCAGGTTTTCACACATGAAGTAACAGCGATCACATCACAAGCAGGTTACACTCTGGACCGTGAAACTACCACTATGATAAAAAAATGTCTTCCAGGGATTAAAATGAAGCAGAAAGGGGACTGTCTAAAATGAATCCATATAAATGAAATCTTCTGGTATCACACCTAAATGTTTATGCCTTACAGTACTTACCACTTAGCAATATTTATTGTTTTAAAAGAGGTTTCCTGACCACGGTAGTAACCCTTGCTCTTACAGGGTAACTCTTCACAGTAATCTAGATCATGAACACCGGCCTCAGGAAACAAAAGAGGTGTAACGTGGTTCTGTCGATCTGCAAAAATACCTTGTGGGGTCCTGCTGTCCTCAGCTTCCTGCTGAACCTCTGCACTGTCATTCTCAGCTCTTTCTGGAGCTCTGTTCTCATTGAGTTCTTCTTTGTCCATCAGTCTTGCACAACTATCTTGCTCCTTCAGGCTCAGATCAGCAATGTCCACATGCTGCGATGGGTCAGCCGTGCAGTTGCTCACAGGCTCTTCCTGCTCTTCCTCATCTTCAGCACTCTCCTTTTCAGCAGGATCTGCTACCGAAGGAGCTAAGGTAGGAGGAGGAGATTTGTCACCTAATTCCCTAAAAAGGAAGAAAAAAGCATAAAATAGCTTTCTGTATGCTGCTTTTAAACCCATGGGACAATGAATAAATGTCCTCTGACAAAAGGCATGAGCAGTTGCATGAACCTTCTACATTCTCAAAACTATAAAACTTATTTTGTTTCACCTTCCTCCAAAATCTGTAGGTTCCCCTATGAATCTAAGTTAAAACTGAGCAAACTAGTTAAACTGAAATGTATGACAACTCATTTTTTTTGGTTAAGACTGGCAAAGCTGCCCCTTTTTAAGAAAAATTAATTCAGAGTGCAGTTTTAACAGAGCAGGCAGATATTCTGAAATCAAAGTACCAAGGATGTGTTGCCTTCGTATCTGTAATGATTATACTCAAGTCGAAGGAACTACATCAAGTGAATTACTTTTTATATGCATTTTACAGATTCACCTGGATATACACCTACCAGAGATGATCCATGTAGGTATGCAGGATAGCAAACCCCTTCCCCTTCATTCCAGCAGCAAGCATCTCCGTGGTGGACATATTGGCAATTCCAACTGCTACTGGAGCTCTGGGAAATGAAGAGAGCATCATAGCAGGACACTGCAAATACCCTCTGCTTCTTGGACAAACAGGGGCTGTGTTGCTATCATATACAGCCAAGATAAAAGCTATTTTTACAGAGAAACTTAATTGAATTGTTTTTCTGCAGAGTTTTCCACCCTATTTATCTCCACACTGCATTAAACGCAAGGGAACAGGCTTGCCTTTATTTCCTCAAAATCCCCAGTCTTCCTTTAAAAAATACCTTCCTTTCATTATCAGCTTCTGGGAAAAACACGTGAATAAGGAGCCCTCTGTACCTGTTTCCCAAGAGGGTGACGGCGCAGAGCGTGCCCCGCTCGACCTGGGGGAAGCCAGAAGATGGCACTGCAACTCCCGGCAGCATCAGATCTGCGGAGAGAACAGTGCAAGGAGCAGTTAGCATTTAACTTTAACGAGCATGAGAAAAGCAGGTACCAAATAAAGATTTGGCCACCATCCCTCCTGCTACTTGGCAAAAATATAAGCTTTTCAATAGCTCAGCCCCAGGTTCCTGCGTGGAAGGTGAGAGTTCTTGTCTCCAAGCTGTGGAGCAAAGGGGCTGATTCAGCAGGGTGCTGAGCATGTCCCCAAGGACAGCAGCAGAGCTCAGCTCCTGTCTGGCAGGCCCAAAGGCAGGAAGAAAGAGCCTTAACCATCTCCTTGCTAAGCTGCATGGAAACGTGTAGCTCCTCGTGTGCTTCCTTCTGCTTTCCAGAACGGGGATGAATAGATGGGTACGTGAGTAAAGAAGAGTTTTCTATGCCTGATGTAGAGTCATCTCTGATCAACTTATCACTGAGTTATGTTAAGAGAATCTGACCTCCCTCAGAGCAGCTACAACTGGCTGCAGTTTGCAGCCTCGTGGACAGATCTGTGCTTTGGTTTTGAGGCTATCTCACTTTTTTTTTTTCAGTTATCATGGATGTTCATGTGCATACTGAAACAGGCAACAATATTTTTCCCTTCCACTTGTTATGACAACTGCTTCCAGCAAATCTAGCAAGAAGGCTGCAATTGCAACCAGGATCCCATCTCTAATGACAGAAACCTCCTAAAGACTTCAACATACCAGGGTAAGTGCATAAATAACCAGGGCAGGCAGCAGACACTTGCATTAACAAAACAGACAGCTGAGAGCAGCACTGCCTTGTGATCCCTCTCCTTAAGGCACTGCTCTCCTAATTCCCTTCACTTTCCTTGTGCTGCAGTGCTGGAAACTCTGGTCCTTTTTCCTGCTCCTCTTGGCCATTGTCTCGGTAGCCAGCTCCTTATCTTTGCATCTTCGCAGAGGTAGCCTGGTTGCCACGGGAGATGAATGACCAGCAGCCCTCTTTCACCAACCTCCTTGCCCCATTAGTACTTTTCCTTTTTATTTTCCCCCAGAAAATAGGTCAGTACAAGCCAGCAGCAGGGCTTGCTCCGATGTCTATCGCATCTACGCATTCACACGCTTTATTTCGCTAGAAGCAAACAAAGTGAACGGGGGACTCGAGCACTTAAATTTTAGATATTGTGTCATGGAAAGAAAGACCTCTCTTTCTACACGTACACTTCCATTTACGGACGAGGGCCACAATGGCTGGAATTTAATCTGCTTCTGGTTGAGCAGTTCTGCAATTTCAGTTGATAAAAGCCTGACTATCATGAGTCTGAACTGCATCCAAAGCAGCCTCCAGAAAATAGATTTTTCTGTTAGTGTTGATCCGTAACTAAATTGTAGAGCTAGGAATCCAGGAATTCAAATCCAACCTCACCTGCACAATCCACAATTTACTTATTATCCAAGGAATAAACCAGCTCACCTCTGAATTAAGAGTGAAGCAGGATACAAGCAGATGAACTCAGCTGCCCAAGATAAGTTATAATAAACCCAGGCCAACAACACAGATAGTTCAGTGTCCCAGTTCAGAGTTGTTAATCAAATTCACACCCTGGGACGATATTCCAAATCTGAGTCTCTCAGAACAGAGGAATGCATTTAAAAACCTTGACCCACTTTGTTTCATTCACAAACTTACCTACTGCTAATTTATATTCCCTTTGGGAGATCAGCAAGAATTCCTTTGTGAAAAATGAACCTTGTTATTTCTTTCAAGTACATTTTTGACTCTGGGAGAGAGAGCATCACAAAAGCTGTGTTCTGAAATATCGATTTCCAAAGACAACTGCTTTTTACCATGCAACATAACCAAGTTTTCATTTTCCTACCTGCTCCTCCTGCAAGTTTCTGCAGCACTGGGGGCCATGTGGAAAAAGCAGGGAGAAGGTCCGGATAGGCCCACAGAGTGTACACTGTCCCAAAACAAAACCAAATTTAAAGATGCATCACCAAAAACTCCTCCAGCTGTTGCTTCTTGTCCTTTCTAAGACTAAACAATGTAGACTAAACACAATTAAATACTCTTCTGCCACTCAGGTATTTAATAAACCTGAAGTCACAACAATCCTAAAATTACTACTACATGTGAAGAAGAAAAACTGCCAATGAATTCCAGCTATCACAGGTGATTGTAAAGGATATATTACAGATATTTTTGTATTATTTTCCTTAAATCATGGACACTTCAAGCTATACTTCTAAGGGAAGAATTGCTGGGTATGTTGGAAGAAGGAAAGGGGGGAAGAGCAGAGTGCCAGAACAATTTGTTGCCTAATTCCAAGGATGCCTAGAAGTGAACATCATGCTTCTAGGAATTACAGCTTGCAGTTACTGGACAAAAAGGGAAAAGGGGCGAGGACAGCACTAACCTATGACTCACAAGACTCGTCTCCCAGTTTCTGTGCTACAGGAGACATTCTTGGACCCTGTCACTTCTCAGCATCTCAACTTCCTTCTAGCACAGAGAATCCAGAAGTCCTGCTGGATTTACACACATGTTGGGAGCATAAATACATTATAGACTGTGAGGATGCTATGGTGAGGGGACACACACAAGTACTTAAAACACAGGCAAAATGGAGGCGAAAGGGTTGGTATCCAATAGGTAAAGAGGGAGAATTCCTTTAATCCGTTTCCCGTACCTGTTGGATACAGAGTTTTCTCAATTTCAAACAGAACCGGGTTCTTGCTGTTTGTATAAACAGTGATGGCCTCGCCTTTGTGCGTGTGTATTTTGATGACATTAAGTTCCTCTTTGTTTGGAATAAACTCTGTCAGTTGCTCCGTGCTGAGGGTAGGAAAAGCCGCTGCCACGTCGGTCCGTAGTTTTCTCCTGCAAAGATAAATCACAGACGTGTCACAAGGCTGTGCAGATAAAATAATCACCAGTTACCGCTTTTTTGTTACTCACGAGATTCCCACTTCTATTTTTTTCCCCCACAGAAGCTCATTTGAAGCGTTTGTGTCTGGGTTTACACGTGAAAGAGTCGCACACGGGGGAATATGGGGAGAAACAGGCTGGTCCTGCCCGAGGCGGCGGCTCGCGGCGGCTGTCGCCGTCTTTGCCGCTTTGTCACCAACTTCAAAAACCGCCCCGAAAACCTGGGCAGCCCCAGACCAGGCCTTGGCTTTGACGTCAAAAGCCACTTAAAAACACTTCAATTATGCTCGCACCTCAAAGCTAAAAAAAAGATAGAAAAAAGGGGAGAGAAACTATTTTTTGCTGAGAATAGCAAGGGGCGCCGTTTCAGCACGAACAAGAGGAGAACGCGCCCCGCTTCAGCGATGCTTCTCACAGGAGAAGCCTCCCCCTGCGCCCCGCGCTGCGTGGCCCCGTCTCGCCGTGGAAAAGGGCCGGTTTTGGGGCGATTTCTGGTGATTTTTGCACGGGGTGGATTTGGGCGATCGGCGCTGGGCCCCCGCGTGGTCCGCGCGGCGCTGGCGGCTCCCGCGGGGCCCGGCGCGGCCTCCCGCGGC
>VWPW01013044.1:11416-28605 GCA_013389825.1 Crypturellus undulatus
GGAGCAGCAGCAGCAGCGGCAGCAGCAGCAGCAGCGGCGGCGGCGCGAAGGGGGATGGGGCGCGCAGCCCGCCGGCCGCCACCCCCCCGCCATGATGCTGCTGGGCAGGAAGCCCGAGGCGCCCCTCAGCGCAGGTGGGCCCGGCGCGTTCCCCCGCGGTCGAGCCCCCAAATCTGCCCCCGGGCCGCGCTCGCTTGGGGCAGCCCCGGGTCGGGGGCCGAGCAAACGCCTCGCCCCGCGGCTTGGGAGAAACCGCTTGTTGCTCCCCGAGGCCGCGGTCGTTAACGAGCAGTTAGTAATTAGCGAACGGCGAGGCCCGCTTGTCGGCGACGGCGGCGGAAATAATTCGAGAAATAATTCTGCTGAAGCCGCGGTTGGGGCAGTGGGGGGAAGCGGCGAGGGTTTTATTTTGCAGCAGGGGCGTTAAAATGGGGAAAAAAAAAAAACCCTCAGAACAGGGTGTTCTGTCCCCCAGAACAACCCGTTTTTGGTGCAGGATCCCCAGGAAAGGCTGTTCCAGGACCCTCTTGTGGCTTTGCTCCACACACCCACCCCTCCTCCCTGCTCCCTCTGCTTTCCCCATATCATTTTTATATCATTTAAATAAAGCTAAGCTACTTTAAAGGGTAGCTCTATCGAGTATTTAACTGCATGCATTTTAATTTTATTGCTATAGCTGTAAATGAGGCTAGTTTGGGATTATCCTGCTTAAAGGGGGGAGCAGGGGCAAGCAAGTATATGGGTTAATGTTTCCTGGGAAAAAACCTGGAGTGCAAAAGTTAATAAATATACCCCAGATTAAAATAGAAGCAAGTGGAGATTTGCAAAAAGACTTGTGCTGTTCTGTGGTATAAACATAAAATACAAGGTTAATGCCAAAGTTAAACGTGAAGGATTATTTTTTAATTACTAAATGAATGGAAACTACAGGTTTTACTGAGAAAACTGTGTGATGTGAGATGCACTTTTAGCATTTTAAGTTATTGTACCAGTGTGTGAATGGTTGTGACTAATTGGTTTCTATATGGGACACTTCCAGGCAGGTTTGCAGATGGATTATATGACTCCTATATGAGGATAGATCAGGTTAGGTACCAAGAGTCTACAAATGAAGAACAGAGCCCCTCCGGACTTCCTTCCTTTGGAAGATCTAATGTGAGTATTTTAAAGGTCTTCTGGATCTTCACATTGTGTTGACTGGCATTGAAGATGGCCAAATAATCATATATTTCACTGTACACAGTAAAATAATAGAATTGCAGCTGTGTGATAGCTTATTGACATGCTTGCCTTTTGTAGGCATAAAAAGAATGTGGGATTGTGTTCAGCCTAGAACTTGCTGCGTAGCATTAGAAATCCTACTTTATTGTCCTCTGCTCGTGTTTCAGTCAAGAAAATTATTTTACAAGTTGTTCAAATGTTCTGCCATGTCACCTTTCTTAAAGTCCTAAGGTGCAGTGTTTAAGGGTACTGTATATGTAAAAAAAAAAAAAAAAGGCAGTGTAAAACTTCAACAGGGTTGCCACTTATCTTGTCAGTCATTTCTTGACAGCTAATAGCAAGTTTATCAAGAAAATAGCCTGCACAGTCCTTGATTCATGAAAACAAGCTGTTGAAAGAAGGCTGCTGATGACCAGAAATCATCTTGCTTTTCATGAAGCCTTTCTGCATTCAAATTGAGATTGATCTATAGTTGTGTTGTGTTCTGGTACAGAACAAAAAATTATTAGTTCTCACTACTTGTGCTTGTTGAATCAGGTTTGAGATACAATCCCGGTGGTTTTTTATTTTATTAAGAAGTAACTCAGGGGAAATGGAATCGCAAATTCCTTTTGTGTTTAAGAAGTTAGAATTAGAGTGGCTTTGGGACTCTTATGTTGCTAAAATCCATGACACTGACACTGTTAACACTTGCAAAATATTTATGTAAGTAGCATTAATGTGGTACATAGTGCGTTTTTGAAGTCTTGGTGCTTAATTCATTCATCCAGCTACAAGAGGCTTCTTCACAAAGGCCTTGCTGATATAAACTGCCATGGAGATGTTCTCTGTCAGGACGGTTGTCTGCAAATGTGTACTCGTGTTTATTCACCACGTACAATGATAAAAAGCTCTTCTGTTGTGCATAAAATTGAAACCCACATAGTGACAATATCAAGTCTCGATTTCAAAGATGAAAGTAAGACTTATTCTGTAGGGACAGGCTTTTTTTTTTTTCTTCCTCCTCATCCTCCTCTTCCTCCTCCTCCCCACCCCAACTTTATAAACCAAACAAATATGAACCTTGTTCCATGCTTATGCTCTCTGTTTATTTGTAAACGTACTCTCTGTGTCTGTTTAATGTGAATAGACTTTCAGTGAGCTCTGAAAACACGCACGTCGTTCTTATCTCTGTGTTTCAGCCAGACCCGAAGAAAAAGGTGTTTATCCAAGTTCCCAGGGCTGGGGGTGTGGTGTGTTTTTTGTTGCGTGGGATGGGCGAGTGCTTTTTGGTGGTTTGTTTTCCTTTGAGTTTCTGGAAGGGCTCGTCCCTTGCAGTGTGCTCTGTTTCTGGATTGATACCGCTCCGAGCAGCGGGGCTTGTTAAGTTTTGGATGGCCTGGACACTGATGGTCTGGGACAGCCTTGCGGGAAGTGCCCGTTTTCTGGGCTGCGGAGCCAGAGTGGATGTTTCAGAGCAGCACCAACAAATGGACTCTTGAAACAGAGGTGTGTGGTTGTCTTTGGCAAGAATTATCACTTCCCTTATTTACTGACTGTGCTGTGATGTTGGATTGTATGTAACTAAAAAGGAATTCAGTTTTATTCCTGTGCAGCTACAGGGTTTTGTTTTTCTTCTTCTTTTTTTTTTTTTTTTNCCTGTGTAGCTGTTTCAGTTTCCAGAGTTTTGGTTTGGCATGTGTCTCAAATCTTTATTTTTAGATTAAAGGCCAGAATGGAAAACAGATGTTGCTACACTAGCCATGGCCTCTTCAGTGCTGCATGGGATAAAATAACACCTCTTGCTGTCTGTCAGTGCGGAGGGTCACTGGGCTGAAAGGGGGAATAGCTGCTGCTACAAGTAAGGAACAGAATTGTAGGAATTCAGTCTGTGAAAATAATAAGGTTCAAAACTTGCATAGCGCTTTTCTCATTTTTTATATTCTTGATGCATTAATTTCAAGTTTAAATAAAATAGGACAGTAAGAGGCAGTTGTTACTCAAACTTTTTGAAAGTAGTAAAACATATTTTTGATTATTTTTCTAAGTCTATTCACAAATACAATAATTCAGCTGTCAAGATTGTAAAAGAGAGTTGTGGATACAGTGCAGTAAATCATGTGTTTTCTGTATGCATGGTGGTGCTGCGGGTGGTTTTTGCTTTGTGATTGTTTGTTTTTTTAGTCCTGTCCTGGTTTGTCATCCTTCTGCTTCTTGGTTACTCTGTCTTTGTGTCACTTGCTGTCGTTTGCTTGTCTTCCTTTGGCACTGCTGTCTTTGCAATATTCCCAACACTTCTCCAGCAATCCGTGTTATGCTGCGTTTCAGACAGGTGCAAACTGCATCTGTTGGCAGTTGTGTTTTCTGCACCCACACTTAAAGCTAAACATAGCTACTCCCCCGGCTGTTTTCGGGCCGCGTGCATTCCGGCTGGGATAGGTAGTGTGCCCTTGCCTGGGCCACTGCTGAGGCTTTACCCTTTATGGACTCAAAAATACACCGTGTTTATATATATTCTTGGTTGAGTAAGTTGTATTCTCCTTGCATACCTATTGATTACTGCTCTTGTAACATGAGTTAACTTAGGGAATGAATCTAGCATTTTATGTTCATTCCTAGTAGAAAAGCAAAATATGTTACAACTCTTGTTTATGTCCTATTGGTTGTTATTTTTGGTTCCTACTGTAAAAAGATAACAGGAAGCTTATTTGTTGTTTTCCCATCTCTAGGTTAATAGCCACAAACTTGCAATGAAGGATCACCCTCTGACTGGAAGCCAGGTCAAAGTTGAGCAATTATTTGAAGACTCTGGCAACAGAAGAAGTAGCACTATACAGTCTGCAGGAATTAATAGTGCAGAAAGAGCTCTTCCTTCCCTGACAAAAGATAAAAATGTCGATGGCTTAAGCACTTCTAAATGTGCTGGTAGTTCCTTAAAAGCGCACAAAGCCGTTTCCCAGGCTCCAGAACAAGCTGTCAAACAGTACAAACATCAGTTGTCTGCTTACGAGCAGCAAGAGATATTTAATTTTTCTGAAATTTATTTTGTGGGTCCAGCTGCAAAAAAGAGGCAAGGAGTAATAGGTGGCCCCAACAACGGAGGCTATGATGATGATCAAGGCAGCTATATTCATGTGCCCCATGACCACCTTGCTTACCGGTATGAAGTACTGAAAATCATCGGAAAGGGCAGTTTTGGGCAAGTTGCTAAAGTCTATGATCATAAACTCCACCAGCACTTAGCCTTAAAGATGGTTCGCAACGAAAAGAGATTCCATCGCCAAGCAGCAGAAGAAATCCGGATTTTGGAGCATCTGAAGAAGCAGGATAAAACTGGCAGTATGAATGTTATTCACATGCTGGAAAGCTTCACTTTTCGCAACCACATCTGTATGACTTTTGAGCTCCTGAGTATGAACCTGTATGAGCTGATTAAAAGAAATAAGTTTCAGGGGTTCAGCATCCAGCTGGTGCGCAAGTTTGCCCACTCTATATTGCAGTGTTTGGATGCTCTGTATAGAAACAAAATCATCCACTGTGACCTGAAGCCAGAAAACATCCTCCTAAAGCAGCAAGGGAGGAGTGGAATCAAGGTCATAGATTTTGGGTCCAGCTGTTTTGAGCACCAAAGAGTCTACACGTACATTCAGTCTCGCTTTTATAGGGCACCCGAGGTAATTTTGGGAAGCCGCTATGGGATGCCCATAGATATGTGGAGTTTTGGCTGCATTCTGGTGGAGCTATTGACTGGATACCCTCTTTTTCCTGGCGAGGATGAGGGAGACCAATTGGCTTGTATGATGGAACTGCTTGGAATGCCACCGCAGAAGCTCCTGGATCAATCCAAGCGAGCCAAGAACTTCATCAACTCCAAGGGCCATCCTCGCTACTGCACGGTGACCACGCACGCGGATGGCAGGGTGACCCTCAACGGGAGCCGCTCCCGCAGGGGGAAACTCCGCGGTGCTCCAGGGAACAAAGACTGGGTGACAGCATTAAAAGGCTGCGAAGATCCCTTGTTCACAGACTTCCTCAAAGAATGTCTCAGCTGGGATCCTGCCGTGCGCATGACTCCGAGTCAAGCTTTGAGGCACCCTTGGATTTGTAAACGAGCACCCAAACCACCCAGCACTGACAAAACCTCCAGCAAACGGACATCTAACTACACAGGCCCCTTCCCGGGAATAGGTTCCAAGTTGCCTCCAGTGGTTGGAGTAGCAAACAAGCTGAGGGCTAATTTAACAGCCGACTCCAACGGCGGGATACCTCTATGTACTGTGCTACCCAAACTGGTTAGTTAATAGAGGATTATGTATTTCCAGAATACATACCTTGTGTTTTAATTGTTTGTTAATGACATGTAAGGAAGTTAAATGCAGAGGTTTTTAATGGATTTACCTTTTTTTAATGCTAAATCTTGAATATAAAAAAAATCAATCAAAATAGAAACATTCAAAGGGCTAACTGCTATCAATTTTTTCAGTTGCAATGTGGTGCATATTACATTACTTGATAAGTCAGCACATCTGTTACTTTGAGTAAGATGCCCCTTTGGCAGATGTGCTGTTTAATAATGCTATTTTAGAAATCAGACTATTTCTTATCAAGACGGTTCAACAGACTTTTTTGGCACAAGATGGCAAGGGAAAATTGATTTTTAAAATCAATTCTTTAAGTTAATCCCCATGTGAACTCTCGTTATTTTGGAGAGATATTTTACATCTATTGTCAAAAGCACAAATGTGTTAATGTAAAACATTAGTAAGTTGTTTGCAAGACAGCTCAATGTTTGAAGATTTTGTTTTCTCTGCATTGCTTTTCCCTCATTCATTCTATCTGAGACTTAAAAATATACTACAGGATGTAGGTACCGGCGCAATTTGGTGACAAAATGTCACAGTATCGTTCTTAAAAGGAGCCTAGAAATGTCACAGAGCACGTGATATATCTTCATAAAACTTCTGACTTCTACAGACTTGCTATTTCCCTTAAAAATCTATGAGAAACCAGCAAGGGAATTAAAGATCAGAACTGGCTCATCCCATTACAAGTATGGGCCAGTTTGTTCAGAGCTAATGAATTAATTACATATTTATTTGGAGCTTGAATTTAAGTAACCAGTTTTTCTAGTTGTGTTTTTTACTATTTTTTTCCTTCCCTGTGTCATTTCCAAAACAGAAATGTTGAACTTGAAAAAAAAAATGTTGATGCTAGAGGCTACTTTGTACCTGTTTGAGATTCCGGTCATTTAATTTTTTATTTTGTGCGTGTGTGTGTTTAGAGTGAATGCCACTGAATTACGTGGAGCTCTTTTTCATAAAAACCCAACACACCATCCCTGTCAGACAAGTAGTTTTAAGGGCCAGCACTGCAACTAGAAACCATATGTGGGACAGACCTAATAATTAGAAGAGTCCTCTGAAATCTAAGCCTAATCTGTGCAATGTCAGCAAGGACTGAGAAGGTACAGAAGACTGGTAGATCCAAATCAGAATACGCTATGGGAAGAATTGCTTTATTTCTGATCATTTCTCTTCAAGCATTTGAAAGAGCGATGTCTTAAGTTTTTGCATGCTTGAAGCATATAAGCTTGTATTTCCTCTTTATCTTCCAAGAACCTAAAATAGTGGTGTGACCTGTAATAACAACAGCACAGCTCTCAGGTTGTTACTCGTTGGAGCCACATGGCTTAACCTCATTTCCAGAAACATCTGATCTGTTGCCAGGTGCTTGAAGACAATTTTAAATACAATTTAGAATTTTTAAGAACAGAGGGTTTTATATTTAATGAGTTTCTCTGTTGCAGGTTTTTAATGTTAAAACTAGGAGTCTTTCTGTATATGCAATCAAAGGAATTATCTGTGTGATCCTTAAGTCAACCCAATGTTCAATATAAGACCCTTGTTCTGAGAAGATGGGGCTGCATTTTCTCCTCTGCTGTGTTTAGTTTCAGTACTGGGGATATGCTGGGTGGGAGGCTGTGTTAAAACAACTCAGAAAAGCAGAGCCCAAGAGCCCAGGCTCCAAACTTTCCAAGGCTGTTATTTAAAACTGAGATTCTTATTTATTTAACTCTTCCGAGGCACTTTGTTTTACAAGTATCAATCCAGTAAGCTGAGTAATGGTATTAAAATAGAAGTCCAGCTTTTATCCGTGCAGCCACAAGACAGACCAGCGCGTACAGTATGTTCGTGGTTCACTTCTTAATAATGCACGACCAATGCTCTTTTTGACTTAGTGGAGTTAAATTCTATATGAATGGAGAATCAGGGAAGCAAATTGTGTAGAAGTGCCAAAAGATACCCTGAATTTCACACATTCTTTAATAGATGTGGCACATTTTTTAGAAGCAAGAAGCATTTTTTGCTCTATGCTGATCTTCACTGTGCATCCTTTTCATGAGCCATGCCTGGGGAATGAGAAGGGAAGGTGCTTGGAGGAGCATTGGGTTGGATGAGGAAGGAGATGGAGAAATGGCCCTGTGTGCTGGGGCTGTGCAGGGATGGGGTGCCTGGAGCCCCGAAGCAGCGCTGAAACTTTCTGTGCTGGGAACTGCACAAACAGCAGGCAAAACAGCCTGTCTCTTGGCAAGAATGAATATTTTCCTGATTCCAAAATATTTTTTCACCTAACAAATGCTAAACTTTAATTATTCTGCTAGGAATAGGGAATTGATTGCTATAAGGTACTTTATAACAGCCTTTTGCACACATCAGTGCTGTCTGGTTTCGGCCACGTGGGAAAGGATGGCCCCAAACCATAGTGAACGCAGCTGACAATATTTCATCCTTGCTTCCATTTGTTAAGCCTCATTTTTCTTTACAAAATCTTTGCTTTCAAAGAATAGTGTTTCCCAGTCCTCCAAACCAGGAAACCTCTTGAAAGAGATGATAAATCTCACCTGAGAACAATTTAAAGGAGATAATAAGTCTTATGCATGCATGAAAGCCCAGGCCTCCCCCGTGTAAGCGCTTTGCGTGTTGAATCCCAGGGAGGTGGCACTGGGCTTGGACACGGTCACACGTAGTGAACAGTGTCACTTGGAGGTGGCAGCCGCACTGCCTTGACTGAGGTACAGCAGAATCTCACAGCTCTCTGCTTCATTTTTGGAAAGGTCGATCTTAATGAGGTCTCAAATCGCCAGAAATGCATCTGTCTGCCTCTTTGTGGTACTGTTTGGGATGTTAAAAGCAATACGAACCTAAATTTGACCAAACAGAGCGAGAGAACAGCTTTGCTTTTTGTGGCAGCTCTCTGCTTCGCAGGTTGTTAGTCTGCCGCATTAGCGAGGTTCTACCGTTACTTAAAGCACAAAAGGTAGCACAAACCATGCAAAAATGCCTCGGGTTTACAACCAAACAGCGTCACCTTTCTAAGACTTTTTAATAAAGTCACTCGAACTTTTAAGGTTTCTTCTACTGCTTCCGTTTTGCTCCGCACCGTTGCTCGGCGTTGGGAATAACGCGCTCCGGTTATTCTCCGGGCTGATGGGTGCGTGTTCCAGCAGCGGTTCCCGCAGCAGCGAGCGGCCAGGCACGAGCACCGAGCGGGGCTGATAATCGCCGGCACCCAGACGGCGTCTGCTCGGGTTTCCAGGAGAAGGTTGTTTGCCTTTTTGTTTGTTTGTCTTCAAACGCGGCAGCGCCGCCGAGTATTTTTGCACTATGCAACGTGGGGCCGCAGCCAGGCACCGGGACGCGCCGCGCTCGCGTCTTCACGGACTTAGCGCTGGATGCAAAACCTGTGCTTTAAAGCTGTGATCTGGTTCTGCAGCTCCTCTGCATCGAGCGGATGCTCCACTGGGATCTTTGTTTTTCTTCTCACCCAGTTTGAATATGAATTCTGGCAAGGGCAGAATTCAGAACAAAGCGATTGGGAAGTTTTGAGGCAGTTTTTATGAACGAGTGGGTGTGTTGCTCAATCTGAAGCTGTTTACAGTAACTGTGACCTGTTAGGACTTTGGTGCATTTGCAACTTTTTAAAAAGTAGGAATCTTTTAAATGCTTTTTTTTATCATTAGAGGGTCTTTGCAATGGTCATCCTCTTTAAAACTACCTCTGAAATAAATCTAAGGTCCTTTTTAAAGGGATATTCACTGCAAACTGTAGTTCTTTTTTCTTGATACTAATAGCTGTTTGGGCTGTGCAACATATACATGATGATCTCAGCAATGTCTTACTAATCCTCGCCATAGAAGCAAAAGGCTGATGCTGCACCCAGAGGTCTGTGCTGAAATGATGGATGCAAATCCCCCGCCTGCCAAAGTTTAATTCCGTGGTGGGAGCGAGGAGCCAAAATGATACGGAAAGGTCTGCAGCGCTTCTGTAGCAGCTGGGCTCCGAAACCAAACGGCACCAAAAAGGCTTTCCTAAGGGAAAAGCTGCAGTTTGATGCGCGTGTCGAGCACTAGGAGCTGTGGGTACCTGCCCGCAGGTACCCACCAAAACCGGCATCAAATCCTCACGCTTGGCGTATGCCAATATTGCCACTTCTCTTTTTAATCTCTTTACTGTTTCCTTCTTTTCGACGAGAGTTTGAGTCAATCATCGGACTTATTTCCAGTGAAATACTTCTTGGGTGTTCCTAAACTATCGATGTCTCATTGGTTTTAATTCCATGATAACATGGGAAATCCGTGAGTCCCAGAGCAGTCTTGGATAGGTGAACGTTCCCCTCGTTGTGTTGGAGAGGATGCGATGATTTTAATCCAGTNCTCTTTACTATTTCCTTCTTTTTGACGACAGTTTGAGTCAATCGGACTTATTTCCAGTGAAATACTTCTTGGGTGTTCCTAAACTATCGATGTCTCATTGGTTTTAATTCCATGATAACATGGGAAATCCGTGAGTCCCGGAGCAGTCTTGGATAGGTGAACGTTCCCCTCGTTGTGTTGGAGAGGATGCGATGATTTTAATCCAGTTACACTCTTAGGACTCGCTAACCAGATCAGCAAGTCTGTTGCTTAAAATAAACCAACGTGTTCCCTATACCCAGTACTGTGCCTTATTATTTTACCAGCCTGCATCTGTCTCGGTGCAATCAAATGACTCTTCAGGGTTTCTCACACATTGCCAGACGTTCATACTAAATGTCAATATGTGCAAAGCATTTGCAGGTTAGCCTTTTTATTCTGAATATTGTGATGAGGTGTAATATGGTGGAGAATGTAGAAACCATTTAAGGTGCATGTGAATTTGACTTGCTCTGTGAAGGGGCGCTTTGCAAAAGAAGTCGGTTTTAAACTATGTATCTAAATGTAATGAGCAGGTTTTTCCTCGAGTTGGACTCCAGTACCTTATTGAAAGAAAATAAATGCATCTTTAGCAACACGCTGCGTGAATTCCTAAAAGAAGCACTCAAAAAAAGTATTAATTATTTCCAGGTGGTGCAACTTACCTTGTATTGCCAGACCCTGCGTTCCGTGGGGTCTAACGGGAGAGCAGCGCAAAACCACTGGACTTTACAAGAGCCGTTTACAATGCTGTGCTTAATCCAAACCAAAAATAAAGGAAGAAAGTAAGTGTATGAAAGCAAAAAAATGGGAAAAAATGAGCCAGGAAAACCTTTCTGCTCTACCGGTATTTCAATAAAGCTTAGCTTCACATGTGGAAACATCCAGCCGCTGTCTGTGTGTTTGAGGTGGGAGGAAGGGGAAGAAAGGGGTAGAATCAGGGTTTGATGCAGAGCTGTTGCCGGGAGGTTTTTCCTTGGCTCCCTGCTCCTCTGGGCACCCCGGCTCTATTTTATAGCTTTAACTTGGTCCTTTCACAACCCGTGTCCTCAATGCGGCCCTCGGAGCTGACAAATGTTCTTCCCATTGGCGCTGGGGCCGTCTCGGGGTTTTGCCGTCGCTTTCCTCCGTTGTCACTTTCTTCTTTAGCTCCCTGGGCCCCGGGGTTTGGTTTTAAGTCCCGAATCCTCCTTAGCCCTAAGCCCAAAGGAGAAATCCAGTAGGAGCTACTTAAGAAAGATTTGCTTTTATTAGAAACCTATAAATGGGTAACCTACTGTACACAAGGAGCTATGGGAATGGTTTGGAGATGAAGTCACGCTGCAATAAAAAGGTCTCTAGCTGTGGCACATATGATTAAATGATGCCTGTTACGTGCGAAAGCAGTTTGTGGACAGCAGCGTGAATTATTTTCTTTTCCTTGCGTGTTTTAGTATGATTTAAAGGCAACTGTTCGATCAAAAATATTTACAGTCTGAAAAAATAACACAATATGTGCATAAGTGTTCTGAATTTCCATATATTTATGGTTATAGCGTGCATATATGTGTGTTGCTGTATATGCCAGCAAACACTTTCTGCTTAATCAGGCTTCCAGTTGATTTTATAGGGCTGTCTCTGTACAAGGATTTTATGTGAATAAGCGCTATTTCCTCAGGCATAGCTCATTTTTTACTATTATTTTTACAAGCTTATTTTGCCGTGCTGCGATGCTCGCTGATAGAACTCGCGCAGCTCCTGCATTTCCCAAATTCTGCTGCTGGGAGTTGCATGGTTTAACGGGCCGGGAAAGCTGCGTTTGGAGAACCCTGCGGGCTCGGACGGAGCTGGGGACATCCCGAAGCCACAGGCTGCATCTTTCTTGGCTAGAAATAAGTGCTGGGAGCCCCTGGAAGGAGGCTCTTCCCAAGGTCCCTATCCTGGGGCCATCCCTGCTGGCTTTGCCCGCAGGGCCGGATGCTCCGCGCGGTGCCGGCCGGGCGCGCGGGATGCCCGGGATGCTCCGGGATCCGGGTGCCGATGCTCCGCGTGCGCCCAGCGCTGGTGCCATCCATCAATCCCCGGGCGAGCAGCAACCACGGGAGCTGCCGCTGTCCCCGGAGCAGGTGCCGGTGCCGGGTGACAGGAGCGCAGGGAGATCTGCGGTCCGGGCAGCCAGCTGGAAGCTCCCATCGGGAAAAGCCACGTGAACATCTAATAAATACGTGCAAGCAAGTAGAGGGGGGTCATTTTGTCACTGTGGGAAGACTTGGGCACAAATTTCCTATCCGGGGGTAAATAAGCGGAGCGGGAGGCGCTGGGCTGCGGAGCTCGCCGAGGACCATCTCCATGAATCCGTGTGTTCCCTGTTTTCCCTTGTCTAGCAGGATCACGCGCTCGGCGCTATTTCCAGCCCTCTGCACCGCACTTACGGGGCTCAGCGCCTTGACACACGGCCGTGTGACGGGAAGCGGGCAGCAATGACCCCGCGCGTTATAAATACCCTCCGGGGAGCCGGGTTTTCCCTGCTCCCGTTGGGCATCGCGCGTGGAGCCGGGCACGGCAGCGCACGGCGGCTGCGGAGCCCAACCCATATCCCGCTCTTTTCCCCAACTCTCCTGCAACGATCCCAGCAGATGGGGAGGACTTCCCGAAGGAGCCTTTTGCTCCACTTTTTTGTATTTTTTTTAATGCAATCTCCATTTATCTCGCTGGTGCAAGCAGGCAGCGTCTGCGCCTCCCTCCTAGCAGCCCCCGTGCAAAACGCGGGTCCCGTCCACCCTGATCCATGACCATCCCCGGCCCCGAGGGAGCAGCGTGGCCGCCCCCCGGCCGCGTTGCTGTTTGCCCCGTTGCTACCCAAACACGGTTATTTCTGGCTCGCGCCGCATGCCGGGTCGAGGTGCAGAGCCCTTGGGCACCCGGGGGGGATTTTCCACCACCCCAAAAAGCGGGTGAAATCCCGACTGTCCCTGCTGCAAACAGACCCGTTTGGGCCTCTGGTGCTGCCTGCGGATGGGCCCAAAGGAGCCTTTAATCACCCTGCTGGGGCCTCAGCTGATAATTTCCCCTGGTTTTACCCCAGCCCTGCAAACGAGGCCTGATTGCAGCTTCTGGGCAGCCTGTGCCATTAAGGGCCGGTTACAAATTACCCTTAACGACCCCCTTCCCGAGCCCTCTGCGTAAGGACGGGTGTTTCGCGTTATCTCGTGGGCAGTGACTCAGGGTGACGGTTTCCTCTTGCGGATGGAAAATCCTCCTGTTGTCCTTGTCACGGGAGCAGTGACCTGCAGCCCCTGCTCCGTTGGGATGCTCGTCCCTGTCCGGAGCGCAGGGACCTTCCCCAGCAGATTCGACATCCCGCTCCACTCCTGCTGCTTTGGGAAGGGCATTAGCAGCTGTGCTGGACACTGGCGCTGTCTCCGCAATTCAATTACCCCTATGCTAAAAGCACCCAGGGTTATTTAACCACATTATCAGCTCCGGCTTTTCAGCAGCTTCGTGCTCCTCCAAACCTACCCAGAGGGGAGAGCAGGATGCGCGTGGCCTTAGCGATCATTATCCTGATCTTCCGGGTCTCTTTTCCGGGGTAACTCCGCTCTAATCGAATCCCATTTANTAGCAGCTGCGCTGGGTGCTGATGCTGTCTCCTCATTCAATTACCCCTATGCTAAAAGCACCCAGGGTTATTTAACCACATTATCAGCTCCGGCTTTTCAGCAGCTTCGTGCTCCTCCAAACCTACCCAGAGGGGAGAGCAGGATGCGCGTGGCCTTAGCGATCATTATCCTGATCTTCCGGGTCTCTTTTCCGGGGTAACTCCGCTCTAATCGAATCCCATTTATTGCTCGCCAGGGAAAGCGCTCGAGGAGACGAGCCGCTGCATCGCGGAAGCGCAAAGGCTGGGGCTGCTCCTGGCCGCTCCTTTTCCCTGGTGGGGATGGGAAAGGAAGGGAAAGAGCTTCCCCTTGACGTGGGTGTGAGCGAAATGCCGGGAAAAAATGGGAAAAAAGGTGGGAAAACAGGGCAGAGAGCCCAGATATATTCATTCTCCCCTGGGGAGGGGTGGTGCCCAGTTACCTGCTGTTCACCTAGTGAAACCAATAATATATCTTATATATATATGTGTGTGTGTATGTGTTCACCTAGTGAAACCAATAATATATCNCCCCTTGACATGGGTGTGAGCGAAATGCCAGGAAAAATGGGAAAAAAAGTGGGAAAACGGGGCAGAGAGCCCAGATAAATTCGTTCCTGCCTGGGGAGGGGTGGCGCTCAGTCACCTGCCGTTCACCTAGTGAAATCAATAATATATCTTATATATATATATATATGTGTGTATGTGTATATATATATATATAAATAATAGCAGAGGCTGAAGCTCCTGGCGGGACGGACACGAGGATGCAGGACACGGGGACACCGCGGGCCTCGAGGGCCACCTGGTGGCTGCGGCCACCCAGCATGGAGCGAAGAGCGGCTTTTCCCTCTCTTTTCCTTCTTTCCTTTCGTTTTCCTCTTGTCTTTTGCAAACCATTCCCATTTCTCCATCTCTAAAGCGGAGTTCTCCATGGGAAACGTGACTTCCAACCCCGTGTTCCCAACGGGATGCTGATACCGTTGAGCTAAATGCGGGACGGATTGCAGGGTAAAGGGGGATAAAGCTGGAGGCCCCGGAGCACAGCAGGGTCAGCCTGTTCCCCCGTAGAGAAAAACGGGCTGGAAGGGCCATTTCCCGGGATGCGGATGTGCTGTGCGTGGCCTGATGAAGGGAATGTCGGGAAAACCCTCCTGCGTGTTGCGCTCCGGAGCTGCTCTGCTCCGGTTGCTCCAAAGCCCCTCGACTCTCCCTCCTGCCCCAACCTTCTGCCTCCAGGGAGCAGCTCCAGGAGATGCTGCAAGTCCTGGAGTCTGTTTTCCCAGGAGGAGAATCCTGCCCGGGTGCACGGTCCCCGCTGGAGGAGCTGCTTCCCGAGCCGGCACGTCCGTCCCTCGCTGGCACCGTGCGGGGTGGACGCGTGCATGGATGGAAGGGACCTGCAGGGATCCTGCTCCGGCTCCGCTGCTGCTCCGGGCACTTTTCCTCCTCATCCTTCCCACCCCGAGGTTAAACTCGGGGCTTTGTGTGGCCGGGCTGGGTGACATGGGAGCAAATGGCATAAAAGTGTGTTTGCTAAGTGGAAAACACGGATATTAGTGATGAGGTGGCCGCCAAGTGAGAAATCCGTACTTCCCATTTTCCCACAGCTGGAGGAAGGTCACGGGGTTTTGCTGGACACTGGGTGGCTCGGCCACAAGTCGCTTCTCAGTGGCCATTCCTTATTTTCCATCTGTCCACAAGGGGGTCGGGATTAGCCACGGGAAGGGGCTTACTTTGTTGTCACCAGAACGGCTTTTTGTTTGTTTGTTTTCCTTGGATTTTATTTGTTCGTTTGCTTCGGGAAGGGTTCCCCATCCCGGCTGCTCTGTTCTCCGCGGGGGCGCTGGGCCCGACGCGGCGGCAAAACTCATCGAAAACAGAAGTCGGAGAGAAAAAAAAAAAAAGNACCAACATCAGTAATCCTGGTCCTTTCAAAGATGGTCATAGCATTAAGCCTAACATCCTTGAGCAACATTAAAGACTTCTCCTTTAACTGGGCTGCAATGCTTTGGAGCAATGTGCCATGATGGGCCAGTGAGCTGCTAGTCGCTCCATTCTGCATAGCTATTGTGGCAACCCTATGCACATAACAACGACTAAATTGAGTTTGGTTTAGTTCCGAGTACGGATTCGGCAGGCGCTGCCTCACGGGCCTCCGCTGACTCGCTCTCCCCTCTTTCAACAGGATACCTGCTCACTATGTCTATCCGCAGGCTTTTGTGCAGCCCGGGGTGGTGATCCCGCACGTGCAGCCTGCAGCAGCCGCTGCATCCACGACGCCCTACATCGACTACACAGGAGCCGCCGCGTACGCGCAGTACTCGGCTGCTGCGGCCGCCTACGAGCAGTACCCGTACGCCGCGTCACCGGCTGCCGCCACGGGCTACGTGGCGGCGGGTGGCTACGGCTACGCTGTGCAGCAGCCCATCGCTTCTGCGGCACCGGGCACGGCCGCCGCTGCCGCCGCCGCCGCCGCCGTCGTTCCCGCCGTTCCCGGCCAAGGCCGCCCTGCACATCCGGAAGAATGCCATCACGGACGACTACAAGGTCACCACGCAAGTGCTGGGGCTCGGCATCAACGGCAAAGTTCTGGAGATCTTCAGCAAGAAGAGCGGGGAGAAGTTCGCCCTCAAGGTGCGCGCCGGCCCCGGGGCGCGCGGGGATCCGCCGCCCCGGCGGGAGCGCCAAAGTTGTTGTTTTCCCTTCTTTATTTTTTTTTTACCCCTTATTTTCCCCCCTCTTGTTTCTTTATGCGGTTTATTTGTCTCTCTTTCTTTTCCTTTACCCCTTTAGCTTTCTTTCTTTCTTTTTCTTCGCTCCGCTTTGCGCGTGCGGGGGGAGGGCCGCGGAAAGGGGAAGGAGCGGCGGCAGCAACAGTTCCTGCCTGACAGTGATGGACCGGCCGGGCCGCGGCTGCCCCCGCCCCGTGCCCGGCCCAGGGAAGGGGCCCCCGGGACCCGCGGGGCTTTGTGCGGGGCCGCGCGATGGGCGCGGGCCGCCCCGTCGGGGCTGCTGCCGGCCCGGGAGCACCGGGAGCACCGGGCGGCGCTTTGTGCCCCCGCGCGGCATCTCCCGGGGGGTCCGAGCAGGGAGGTCCGGCCCGCGTTCCCCTGCTTTGTTGGGGAGACGCTTGGATACCAACGACGGCGACGTAGCAGCTCCCCAAGGAGCTTCCCCAGGGAAGGTGGGCGCGCGGGTCCCCCGCGGAGAGAGACCGGGGGACGCTGGTGACGCGGTGGCCCGGGTACGCGCCGTCTGCGCCAGGCGAGCGGCACGTTCCCTGTCTCGGATGCAATTTGCTCCCACACGTTAGCTGTTCGGAGACGAGGCGTTATGCTGTGGGTTGGGAAGATGTGAAAAAAAGGAGAAAAAAAAAAAAGAAGAAAACACACAAATCCGTACCCAGACGTCTTGTGTCTGCTGGTATCCGGGATGCCTAACTGGAATGAATGGAGACGCGCATCCCTGGCGCGTGGATCGGGATGGATGGGGAAGTGGGACAGGAACAGGGAGGTGAGGACTGTGCTGGAGAGGGGGCTTCCTCGATTCCCTGCTGGAAGTTTGGCTTTTCCTTCCAGAACGCGTCTCTTTGCCATTAGCTGCACCCTGGTAGACTCACGACACGTGTTATTATAGCAC
>VWPW01013047.1:0-18455 GCA_013389825.1 Crypturellus undulatus
TTCCCACCGCGGGCAGGTTTAACAAACTGCTATATTGGGAAAAAATCAGCATTCCCGCCGGGTGGAGCGGCCTCTTCCAAGTGCTCCCGTGCGGGAAGGGCCATCCCAGCCCCACCAAGGCTGGATGCAGGAGCAGCCCGTTTTAAGGTGAAAACAGGAGTTCCCTGTACTTCCATCTTCCTGGATAGGGAATTTGTATGGGCACTAGGTGAGGCTCCAAACCGGATGGATTTTGCAGAAATAACTCCCATGGGAAACTGCAGATATCTCACGTGAGAAGGCAGAGCATCCAAAAGGCAGGCACAAGACACCCCAAACCACCAAACTTTAACGGTATTAAAGAAATATCAAAGAAATATCAATTTTTCACCTTATTTTGAAGCAATAATCCCTGAGTTCTCTACAAGGAGGCACCTGGAAGGCCCGCAGAGCTGCTTACCTGCAAGCACACAGGGGCGAGGGCATCAACCTACACAGAAAACACCCCACGCTGGTCGTAAGATAAAAAAAAAAGATTTATTTTACAATTTTATAAAGCAGCTTTACATGAAGCACAAATGTTGATCCATTTACTTCGTATATAAACATAGTAGAACCTTTCCCTCTGCAAAAAGTCATGTCTCGCCGTATATAAAACTAACGTGCACATTGTGCTTAAACTGCAAAGTCTGTACAGCTTTACAAGGACTACCCTTCTCAAGGGCATCCGGTAAACAATTTATTGCATATTTAACACATGGTGTATACCCCACATGTAAAACAAAAAAAGAAAAAATGTAGAAAAAATAAAGTACAATTACACGGTGAAGGAAAATAGCAGCTTTCAGTGAATGTCTTGCACAATGGCCAAGCGCACGGCCACGTTTCGAGTTGTGCTTGTGTCACTGGTGTCACACGCGGCCCCTATGGCAAAACACACGACGGGTTTGGTCGCTCGCATCTTGTTACCTTGAAGGCTGAGAAGCGAAGGGGGAAAAGACGAGCAAATCCAATGAAGCTACGGGCAGCAGTGTCCAAAAATCCTCTTCCACCACCCAATTCTATTAAAAAAAAACAAAGAACAGGAGAAAATCCACCCGCTGATTCCCTTCATGCCCACGAGCCCTGGTGGCAGGTTGCTTGAATTTACGCTTGTGCAAAGGACAACAAATGCAACCAGGATCTAAGGACAGGGCGCTCGGGCTCGGCGCTGCCGATGGATCCGTCTGATCCAAGTTATGCTGAAAAATCAGCGTCGTTTTTACGCTGCCCTTAAAACAGGAGGAAATTGTGGCCTCCTTAAGGCACTGGTACTGTCGCTTGGGCAATATCCAAATATCCATGGAATCAAAAATGGGCAAAAAACGCAGGGAAGATGCAGGAGGAGGATGCGTGTGTCTGCAGTAGGGACCAGCGGTCGGTGAGGAGGGACGTGTGCGCGTGCCAAAACACGGTGTTTTGAGCTAACTTTGGTATTGAGATTCCTCCTGCGGCATTCACTTCGCACATGAATCGGTACAATCGCATCATGTGTTCGCAAAGATCAAGTAATTACAAAGCTGTCTCGTATATCTGCAAGAAATAATATAAAAAAAATGCACCTAAAAGAATAATCAAGGATGTACATTGTCCACGTGCCCAGCGTTTTGGGGCTTAAATGGACCTTGATCTCAGTAGAAACATCTTAAACATAAGCCACACCTAGAACATACAACGTGTAATAGGATTGGGGGGAAAAGAGAAGGAAATAAGAAAAGGCCAAAGCGAATACCTGTGCCCCTGCCCTTGGCGAACACGGAGCGTTTGGGACGAGGACAACCCCAGCGTGCGGGAACCGAGCCAAGAACCGGCCTTCCCGGCGCTTCCAGGCAATGGGATATCGGTCTGGAGACACCAGGATTGTATTTTGGGGGATTACCCAGGAATTGAAACGCTGGAAAAGTGAGGAGATGCTCGGGGTGAAGAGCCGGGAGCGAGGAGGGAACCTGGGGCTTTGCAGCGCGAGCGCCCGGCTCCGTTAGCACCCGGATACCCAGAGCAAAGGGGCACCGTGACACCGCTCCGGGCACCGAGCCGGTGAGCAAGGAGGCCTCCGGGGCCGTTTCCACTTGCAAAACGCTCCAGATATCCGGAACGCAGGTCAGAAACGAAAACCACCGTAGGAAAACATTAACCAACTGCGATGACGTTCGCCAGCGCTGCCGGGACGCGCTCGGCATTTAATGCCAGTCTCCGGGGTGACACTGCCAAAGCTCCAATGGAAAACGCGCCCGGAGGCCGCGGGGACGCTCGGCACCTCCAAGACGCCGGGAATATTCGGCTTTGGGGGCAGGATTGAGGCTTTGTGCGGCGTTGTGCTTACCTCGCGGGGCCACAGAGTTTAAGGATCTCAATATTTAGGATTAGAAAACTGTGTGTTTTTCATTCTTCCACCTCGAGAAAAGAATCCCTATAAAAAGAAACGCCTTTAAAAAGATACACCAGCCACTGCCCAGGCTACGAGTAAATACAACCGAGCGCATCGCACCACGGCTCACGCTGCGCCCAACGAACACATCAAACTCCCTTTTAAGAGGCCACATCCTAACGCTTCAGGCAAGTGCTGGGCATTAAGGACCGGTATGGCTTCTGTAAGCATTTTCCTACAAAAAGGAAAACTAAAAACGTCCCCGGACTCGGGGGCGCCAATGGATGCTGCTTTTTGTGGCTAATTTTGCCGGGCAAGAGGAGCACCGCCTTGCCCGCGGTGCTGGGACGGGACCCCGCTCCCAACCCCACTTGGGAGACCCGACTATTCTCACTCTGGAATGCAATAATTTGGGGGGAGAGACGGGTTTTTAAGGACCACTTCCATTGCAACAGTCCGTAAGGATGGAGCCACCTTGGAGAGCGTCCCCGGGCCGCGGCGCCCTCCGCGCGCTCTAGTTGTGCTTGGCCCTGCCGCCGCGCAGGTAGCTCTTCCAGCGCTTGACGAACTCCTTGAAGACGGGCGCGTCGTCGATGGTGCTCAGCAGCTGCAGCTGGTTGATGTGCGTCGTGTGGTAGTCCCAGCGCGCCAGGTTGGGCGCCGTGCCCAGCATGAAGTGCCGCAGGTCGTAGATGCTCCCGGAGCCGGTGTCGTAGAGGGGCAGCATGGCCTTGAGCGACTCCATGCCGCGCTCGTAGAGCAGCCCGGCCTCCTTGCCCAGCTTCTCGCCCGCCGTCTCCTTGAGGTCGTAGAGCCCGATGAGCGAGTACATGAAGCCGTTGAGCACGAAGGAGCTGGGTGCCGTCGGGTACTCCTCGTACCAGTCGTGGCGGCCCATGAAGACGGCCTTGACGCCGCGCTGCTCGGCGGGCAGCTTGTAGGGCGCCGTGGCGCGCAGCGCCGCGCCGAGGAACGCCTGCTCCTTGGTGAGCAGGTAGGCCCGCACGAGCGTCGACATGGCCTGGCCCTGCGCCATGGCCGAGTACCAGCCGGGCTCGAGCGCCTTGAAGCCTTCGCCGAGCTTCCGCGTCACCATGATGGGCCAACCGCCCTTGTCGTCCTGGTTCCTCAGCAGCCAGCGGCTGGCGGCGAAGAACGCGGCCATGTGCGCCGTGGCCGAGATGGTGACGTTGTCCAGGAGGCCCTTGCCCTTGGCCACGAGGCGCACCACCCTCTTGGGCATGATCTTGGTCTGCTTGACGGCCTTCGTGTTGGAGAGCCCCACGCCTTTGCGCAGGTCGGTGACCAGGTCGCGCGTGACGGTGCTCCAGCGCGTGCGGGCGCCGATGCCGTAGGAGACGTCGCGGTCCCGGAAGGCGATGAGCTGCGTGTTGGACACGTAGTGCACCGTGAAGAGCTGGTTCTTCTCGGTCGTCTCCAGAACCACCGAGATGCTCCCGTTCGTGAGGAATTTGAGATCGAAAGAAATGATAAAATCCCTAGTGTTGCCAAGCTGCAGAGACACCCCCTCGGTGTTTTCTGTAGAGGAAACAAAACCATGTTGTTAGGTGGCAAAATTTATTATTTTTTTCAAAAAAAGATTAAGCTACAGAGTGCAACTCCTGCAGGAACCAGCTCAGCAGACAAAACCCAAATACCTCAAGGCTCACCAGTCAAGAATTCAAACGTTCTCTCTTCTTTTTCACCCTTTTTTTAGGCAAGGATACCCATGTTACCCAACCATAACATCCAACCGGTGAGTCAAGGCCAACCCTTGGGGCACCCAGAATCCTGGTGCAAACAGGGATCAGCGGGAGCTTCGGAAACCTTTGGAAGCGCCAGCTGCATCCAGCCCGGAGAAGAGTAATGGGAATCCTGCTGCTGGTGCAAGGGCATGGGATGGGGCAAGAATTAAACTCCAGACACAGGAATTCCCAGCACGGGTGGTCAAAAACGGTGCCATCCCGGCCCTGGAGATGCTCCAAGTCCAACTGAGCAAGGAGCCAAGGATGGACTTGCCCCGATGGAAGTGGCCGTCACCCTCCAAGGTCCCCTCCAGCCATAGGACTCTGCAGCCCAACACCAACCAACTGCACATCAACTTTTTAGCAATAAAACTATCAAATAAAAATATCAGCTATCATTTTGGGGGATAAAAACAGCTCAGTGGAGTAGATTATGACCTTCAGAAACACGGTCGGAAAAACAGTTTAGCATCATTTAACATCTTAGGTGCCATTTGGGCTTCCAAAGGGAGACAAGGGAAGGCAGCAGCACTTGGACCGCGGTGATTTCCGAAGCAGCAGCCTCTCAAGCTGCTGTTTCAGCCCCCTCGACGCTGGTTTCTGCAGCTCCAAATAGAAAACTGGAAGTTTCACTTGACAGAAAAACCCCAACACGGTGCCACTTTAGCCGTTACACTTCTAAATACAGCAGCGCTTCGAGCAGGAGAGCTCAGAGTACAAAGAAGCTATTTAGAAAACCACTGGGGCTAATATTAAAATCTATTACTTTTTATTTCCCAACCTGACAGTTCTGGAAAAATAGCTCCCTGATTAGTTTAACGGGGAGGGGGAAGAACACGGGAAGATCAACACGTTGAAGTATTTATTAACCTCTCCATGGGCAAAACTCAGTTTGTTTAATTAAAAAAAAAAATTAAATAAAGCTCCCAGGCAATAGCACATAATGAAATCCAATGTTCTCTCTCAGGCTGGGTTTTAAATGTAAAATCAACTCCACCCCAAAAAGCCCAACGCTGGGAGATCAAAGGGCTAATTAGTCTGCAAGGCTGCGTGCAAATCCTGACGCTTTGGGGCACATGGGGACCATGAACATTTAAAGAGTCGTTTGGAATTAGCGGCTTTTCATGGAATAAAATTCTCCTGTGCGAGGGAATTGTTTCTTTGCTGCTATTTCTCGGTGTGTGAAAAATCCCATAAATATTCCTAAGTGCCACAAAGTTCCGGTCAGCTCTTCCCCAAAGCCAAGGCTTTTCCCCACCTTCCAGACTAATCCATGGCATTTTGCATCATTTCCACATTTTGCACTGTGAAGGTCTGTTCTACTGTATCTCTTATTTTGACCAAATGTCACGTTTTTGAAAGTAAAAGCATCGACTCCTTTGAGTTTTGGAGAGCTGCTTTTGGAGAAGCAGCAGAGCCCTTCGCTGCACAAATTAAAATTAAAAACTGTAATTTTTAAATTAAAATTAAATTAATGCTCAAAATTCCTGTCAAATAGGTTTTACACTTTCTTGTAAATGCTCCTACGATAACCAATTGAATTGTATTAGAGAAAAAGCTTGAACCAGAAGAAAACTGAAGCCTGCCTGTTGTTTGCACTGCCTTAAGCACCTATAAATCCATTACTTAAGGCCATCTAAGATGAGTGGATGCAAAGTACGGCCTTCAAGCTCCGCAGATTGCTCTGCCATCAATAAAGGATGAGGGGAGAATACAGAACAGGTCCCTTAGCCCTTCCTCTCCCCGTATTTATCTACTGCAGAGACACAACCGTGTTCGACAAGTCCTTCCCTGGAGACCCAGGCCTAAGGTGCCAACTCAAAATTACTTCATTGTCTTCTTAAGTAATGGACTCATTAATTCTAATGGGTATTGATTGAGGAAAAATACATTACGTCCTTATTAATGAGCCTGTCCTGGCACAAAGGAAACTCTTGCATAAAACAGCGGATTTCTCAAAATAAACCTCTGGGAAGGATGAAGCGGAATATGGTCAATTCGAGTGGCAGCAAGAAAGGGCAGCTGCATCCTGGTGCGAGAGGGAGCCCACGGCCTTCACAGGGCATTGGCACTTGTCCATCTCCAAGTTGCCCAAAGCAACTTGGGGCAACCGAAACAGATCTAGAAGGTTTGCAAAAATCACTTCCCACCAATAAAATGGGATTGGGAGACCGACCTAATAGTCGTACACATGCTGGAGGCTGAAAGCAGAGCTGATATATCATTTCCAGAGAAGTTTATACTGTATCGGGGGCTCTCCAGACTTTGGAGCTGGTTAAATCTGGGGCTCTATTGCGAGGTAGATGCTAAGACACTCCAGGATACCCAGGAAATGCAACTCGTCTGAAGTTGCAACTTTCCATGCAACTCTCTGTGCATCGGCCTTTCCCTTTCCAAGGTTTTAAACACGTATTTGAGAGGCAAACTGAGAGGAAGCAGAAGCAAAGGAAAGCCCCAGAAGGGCAGCAAGGAGGGGACGCTGATGCTCAAGGATGGGAAGTCACCCAGGACAAACAAACACGTTAATCCCAGGAGGCTAAAGCTCCCCGGTACCATCCGTACGAACGAAGAGCAATGGTTTAGCAGGCAGTATTTACAGGAACGCACCTGGAGCGACGAACTGCTTCACGTTAGTGAACTTGGATTTCTCGTACACCGTCGCAAGGGAGCAGCCCTTGGGCACGCTCCAGTCGGCGGCCCTGCCGCTCCTGTCCTTGTCCTCGGCCGTTTCGTACACCTCCACGTGGGGCGGCTTCTCCGTCAGGTTTTTACTGTAGTGGCTCAGCCCGTACTGCGCAATCTGGATCGGGTAGAAATAGCCCTGAGGGCCCCACTGCGTGGAGAGCGGCACACCTGCGAGAAAGAGGAGAGAAAAAACATGAGTATTTTAGCAGAACACTTAAAAAACAAAGCACAGGGCTTGTTGCATTGCACTCTTCCCTCCCCAGGGCAAAGCCTCTGCTTTACTTGTTGCAAACGGCATTTCTGCAGGCTTCACCGTGGGTCAAACTCAAAGAAAGTCCCGCTCAAAGCACAAACTGCTCCAAGATCTCGGAGGAGCCCAAAGGAGCAGAGGAGAAGGGCAGGGGAGCATCATCCGAGCATCATCCTTGTCTCAAATACACCCCAAATGCCCTAATAGATTTGCCCCCCCCTGCTCTGGAGACACTAAATCCCCAGACGACGTTGGAGCTCACGCAGTCCCCTTAACGTCACGTAAATCTCTGCAAATTAAGTGTTTGTAATTACTAGATTTTGGCTGGAGCTACGTGGTGCTAAAGCAGCAATTCATCCGGCACCCAAAAACCTGCTGTGATCACCGGGGCTCCCCAAGAGCAGGGCAAGGTGCCCCTCAAACACACAAATTCCTGCTCTTTTTGGGGCTCTGGGTTATCTGTAGTCTGTATCCACCTAAAGAAGCCCTGGAGCTCCGTCCTGACCCTGGATTCCAGCTGGGAAGGTCACTGTTTTCCGTAGCCTGAGGCATTCCACATGCACAACTCGCAGCACGAGCTCAGGTACTGCCAGAGCCACGCTCAGCATAAAACTCCCGAATTCCAGGAGGAGAAATAGGAAAATGAAGCCACGGAAAATCCCCCCACTCTCTCCTGCCCTCCTCTAATGTCCCAGCAGGGACAACCTTGGTTTTTGAGCTAAAAACCTGACAAATTGCATCAATGTGAAAGGAATACCAAGGCTATGGAGGAGAATTCTTCGTACCTACACACCTCACACATAAAAATGAGCAAACATGCAGTAGTTAGAATTGGATAAAAATAGAATCCTCTCCACGTCCTAGATTTTATTTGGAACAAATTCCCAACCTCTGAGTGTAAAAGCAAAGTGAAAATACATCATCGTGACCCTCCTGCAGGAAACCAAGGCTGTTTTGGGGCTGCAAACCTTTGCATAACGAAAGACCAACATGAAAATATACAAGTTGGCAGCTGCACCGTGTTCCCCTTTGGCAATGTCAAGCACAGAAACCAAATGTGCCTGAAATCCGGTGTAACTAAATGTGAAAAGATAAGTTTTCATAAAAATAGATAAGTTTTCCGTGTCTTATGTTGCTAATAAATATTACTGATGGAGATGCAATAGTTTTCTGAGGAGGAAACCATCCTGGGAAAGATTTAAGTGTCATGTGAACCCTGGAAGCCAGTTTTCTCATTAATGCTACGTTTTCTGGGTGAAGAGGGTGCACGTGGAGGCTGAAAGATGCAAAAATGAGAACTGCTTTACGAGCTCTGCTTGAAACATATAGAGGATGACAGGATGAAACTCCCCAGGCCACAGGACATAACACAACACATTAACCTTGCAGAAAGGGAGGTGAAAACATGAGTTTTTCATCGGGTTGCCAAGTGAGAACCTCCAGGATTGGGATGATGCAAGGCAGGAATCTAAAGTTTTCTGGGAATTTATTTGAGTATTAACCCGCTTCCCACGGGCTGCAGCTACCTCCCTTCTGAGACCCGTTTAGGAGATGCCAATAATTCCATTGCCTTTATAGCACCGAGGCTGAGGCACCACATTTCAAACTGACAGCTCTTAAATCACGTGCTGGAAAACAAAACAACAACAACAACAGGTTTATAGATAAGCAATGAAGTTATCAAGCGTCCAACGCGCTTGTTTTTTGAGGTTTGAGTATCTGCAAATAAACTCAGTACACTCTGCAAGCAGAGAGACTGCAGAATGTGGTCTGGTTCTGCAATATTTCACACCAAACTCAGGGTTTTTGCTCAAGAATGCCACAAGTATTGCAGAGAGTACAAGGGGCACTCTGCTCATCTCCAACATTCAATGCAAAAACTGGGAGCGCTTCAAGACCCAGCTCCAAACCGGGAGTGCTCCAAGTGCCCACCCCTCGTCCCAATGAAAAAAAAATCACAAAATCTCCCCCTGATAACACAGAAGAGGGACCCATTTTGGGTAGTTTCAAGTCATATTTGATCAGCAATGGCTCTAGCAACAAAAACAAACCTCCTGCCACCGAGATGACAGACGTGTTAGAAGGCAGCTAATTCTGCAGCATTAATAAACGTGCTGGGAAGCACCTTGTGCTGGAGCTTTTTAAAGACAGAGCCAGGCGAGGACTCAGCTATTTAACACCCTAATTTAACCCCCAAAGTCTATCGCATCCATGGAGGTTACAGTGAGCCACCAGCTGCCTTTCCCCAAGGAAATCCAGATGTGGATGCATTGGAAATCCAGATGAGGAATCCTGAATGAGGGACTCGCTGGGTGACACCCAAGTTAAAAACCAAAAATGTACAGTAACATAATGTAAAAACACACAAAAATGATCGCTCTACCTACGCACTTGTTTTCATGTGAATCCTTACAAACTAATTGCACATTCTCAGCTTCCTGAAGAACGACTGTGATGGGAAGAGCTCACACCAACACCGCAGAGCATCGTGGAGACACACAAAGATTAATGTGTTTTAATACATTAAATGAAAGTTACTCTTTAATTTATAAGCGGCGGTGTCATGTTCTATAACAGTCTTACAAAGGCATTAATTTTTTATTACGCAACCCAACAAGAATTTTCTGCTATTGAATTTGCACTAAGTGGGACAATCTCGTGGACTAACTGCTGGTTGCACCGCTGGGCACGAGGGCAACTTGGAAGGGTCTTACCACGTGTTGGCTTTATTGGGGACGAGGAGAAGGGGCTGCGGTGGCTTTTGGGGACCTTATGCAGCTGCACGAGGACGAGCACAAGGGAGAGCCCAACTAAAGCCACTTGGCACCCGCGGCGCCGAGCGCGGCGCTGGATTCCAATCGCAAAGAAAGGACAAACCTTCGACGCCGCTGATGCACTTCACCCTGTCCCGCACTTCGACGTTGTAGCCCTCGAAGGACATGAACACCCCGTCCGGGTGGTAAGGGGCTCTCTGTGTGTACACTTTGGAGTAGCTATGAGAGAATTCAAACCTGTCATAACCATCGTACTGCGCAATCCTCCCGTAAACCTCAAAGTATTTCTCTACCCAGCTGAACGGCAGGAAGATCTCGTTGCCTTCCCTCCTCCCCTTAATGGTGTGTTCGTCATTGATCAGACAGTCAATCTCCTCGTACTTGGGGCCGGGGGGCCCGCGGGGGCCGCCGGCGAGCGGCGGGGCCGGCTGCTGCTCCGGGGCCGAGGCCGGCGCCGCGGCCGCCTCCGCGCGCTTCCCGGCGCTCCCGGGGGAGCATCTGTTCCAGAGCAGCACGGTGACGAGCGTGAAGAGGGCGCAGACGACGAGCAGCGTCTTGTGCGTGAGCCGAGCCGCCGGGCAGCGCATATTCACACCATACCTGCAACACAGCGGGGAGAGGCGTTAGAGCGGGGATCGGACCGCGAAAGAGCCCAAATCGGATCCGTTCCCGTCTCGGCAACGGGAGGAGGACCGTGGAGACACCTAGAAGAGACATCTCCTTTCCCAACCCCCCCCTCTCCTTCCTCAGTCCTGGCTCAGCAGGATTGAGCGCGGAGCAGCGGGATCACACGAGGAGGAGCGGGATCGAGCACGGAGCAGCGGGATCACACGTGGAGGAGCAGGATCGAGTGAGGAGGAGCAGGATCGAGCACAGAGCAGCGGAATCACACGCGGAGGAGTGGGATTGAGTGAGGAGGAGCGGAATCGAGCACGGAGCAGCGGGATCACACGCGGAGGAGTGGGATCGAGTGAGGAGGAGCAGGATCGAGCACGGAGCAGCGGGATCGCACGTGGAGGAGCGGGATCAAGCACGGAGCAGCGGGACCACACGTGGAGGAGCGGGATCGAGTGAGGAGGAGCGGGATCGAGCACGGAGCAGCGGGACCACACATGGAGGAGCGGGATCGAGCACGGAGCAGCGGAATCGAGCACGGAGCAGCGGGATCGCGCGCACTCAGCCCCCTTTGTTTTGCTGGATTGCAGCCATCGTAGGGCCACATCCACCCAAATTAAAATTCCGGCTCCGTCGGAGCCAAAAGGGGCTCGGCACAACAGGGAAGGACAAATAACTCGCCCCAGGAATGCCCGACAGCAACATCGCAGCTTTGGTTATTAATAATTCACATAGACAAAATCATTTAAGTTCCCATATTAAAAGGGATAAGGATATATAGAGAGATATATTATAACCCAATTGCAAGCTCTGATTTTTTTCCTATATGCAACTAATTAACCCCAAGCCCTGGATGAGTCTGGGATGTTCCGACGCCTCAAGCACGTTCCTGAAAGGCGGAATTCCAAGCAGCGAGCAGGTGGCAACAGAGGAACAGGCTCCATACGAGCCCGGCCTCGCAGTGGGATGGATACCAGGCGAGTCTCCTTAAAACCTCTTGGAAAAACGACTGGGAAAACACAAGACAACCCCTAGGTCCCGGCTTCCCGCTGGATGCTGTTCCCTTTTTGCAAACTAATGCTCATTTTCCAGCAAAGCGCTCGAGAGCACGGAGCGCCGAGCAAAGAATTAGAAAATATTTTACTATTTAGTGTCTCCAAGTGCAATGTTTTACCACGTTGTACTTTCTACCTGCATCGTGCACGTGGGAGAGCCAAATACGAGGCTCTCACCCGCTCTTTGCTCCAAGCCCAGCTCCCTACGGCTCCCGCTCGGAGCCTCTGAGGTTGCCCCATCCCGTTGCCAGCCCCTCCATACAGCACTTTAAGGCATTTCCACCTAAAATTTCCCCTCTTTCACCCTTTTAAACGAGGAAAACCCATCATCTCTCCCTTAGCTTTATGGCTCCGCACCGTAAGCACCATCTGGTCATTTCCAACCGGACTTTAAAAGGTAACTGTGCTATTTTCCAAAAGCCTGGTTTACTACAAGCTTTTAGAGAACATAAATTTATATCTAATTGTATTTTTATGGAAATGCTAGAAGAATAAATCCAATTTTCCGCCTCAGCAGATAATTTTTAGCCATGATGCTTTCGGGATGACCCCGACAAATACGCTCTGCTCCTTTTATACGCAGGGATAATTCACTTTTAAATGGAGAATAACATTTCTGACACGCTCTGCCCCTACCTATAAAACTCCCTCAAAATTAATTAAACCATCTGGATGGGCAGGGATGCGGAGAGCGAAGGGGGAAGCACATGGGGATGCTGCTGGGAGGGACCTGCACGTTATCCCACTGCTTGGAAAGGTCCGGGGAGCTCCAGCTTTTATTTTATTTGGATTTTCCGCTGCTGGAAAAGGGCAGAGAAGCTGGAACAGCGCAAAGGATGCAAAAAGCCGAGTGTTTCCCAAGCAGCGGTGCATTAAATCTCTGCAGCCACCAAAAAGAAGAAGAAAGAACCTAGAAACGGAGGCTTGTGGCACGTTAAATGGATAGATGGGGTTTATTCAACTGTAGGAAAGAAGGAAAAAAGAATTTAGAATTGCACTAGTAGAAAGAGGTAGTTTAAACCTGTAAAGGGACTGTGTTAAATTGGTTTATTCCCCTGCTGCTGCTATAAAAAGGATTTCATCGCACAATACTTGAAAGATTTAAGGAGTGCAGCGTCAGAAGGTATTTTTAAGGTGTGAAGAAGCAGATCCATGATATCCGGGTTGGTTTTCCCCTTTGTTTTGCTGGAAGATGTAAATAATCTCTCTAAGGTTGTGCATGCAGAGATCTCACACCTAAATAGTCAATCCTCATCCCCCAAATACTATTGGGATTACAGCTTTAAAGTGTAAAGACTTCCCAGAAATCAGTAATTAAATAAATTTTTGGCAATGTTAAATTACTATTTTGGACCCAGCAGGACCCAATGTGTATGAAGAGGATGCCAAAGTGGCGCATTTTAACAGTAGAGTCAAAATTCTAATTTCTCCCAGAATAACGACCATGCAAACAACCTGTAAGTTAAAGCTTGTTTCGCTACACATCACTTTATCCTATTCTAATTAAAATGCAATAAAATAACGTTTCTTACGGAGGGAGCAGCAACCAAAACGCATCCCAAAAGGGGATGCAATTACAGAAACTGATTTTGCCAATTCGAGTGAGGTGCCAGTTTCTAAAACGCTGGTTTTAATAAAAAGAACAACTGGGTTAAATAAAATATTCTTGCTGCTGCTACGGGCATTAATTATGCCTGGAAACCAGGCCAAGTCCTGCTCTGCCAGGAGTTATGGATCAACCATCCGCGTGTCCATGTCAGAGTTAGTTCTGGTACTTGCTGCTTCAGTAAGATTTAACTAGTTGCTGTGATATTTGTTTCATTAAAAGATAAATAAATAAAATAAAGGATTTAAATTTTTACTTTTAATGTGCCTAGTGCACTTTTGCAATTCCAAAAAACTAAGTCCAGGCCACTGTTATGTTTCCATATGCTCAAGACAGAAGAAATGCTATTTTTTCATTCTCAAACGACCACCTGAATCTTCTCGTGGCACAATCTGACACTGCCATTTGTGAGGCTTTCCCTTCCTCGAGGATTTTTTAAAAACCTCTAAATTGGCAGCATTAAGTTAATCCTTATTACAAAATGCCATATTTGATAGGGCTGCTGTAACAGCTATTGCATTTTACTGTCAGAAACAGCAACAGGACTCTTCCCTTGCACAAATTCTGAGATTATAACACAAATTTTTAAGCTAAAGAACTGAGATATCTTCTCAGACTTATAGCACTATATATAAAATACCAAATATTCCGTACATGCAACAGGGTTCCCTTTTCATACCAGCCTGAACAGCCTTGGGGGACAAGTGGAAAGAAAGAAACCCAAGAGCAAAAATCTAGAAATAGAGGCAGAAAATCTGTTTAATTCTTTGCAGAATCTACTAAACGGGACCATTTTGCTTAATCCCTCTTCAGAAATTCCAGCATCCACTAAATTCAGCACACGCAAATCCTGGAAAACGCTGACCAAACCCCTGAGTCTGTATTTCTACCACGATGCAGAGCCCAGTTATTACCTCATAAATCCAACGTGCCTTGATATATCCAAGGGCAATTTGGGAGCCGCGAGCTCCTGCTTGGAAGCGTTAATATAATTCCGACAGCTTCCCCGTCCGAGCTATTTCCAGGCACGTTTCCATTAAAGATGCAAGGTGACAAACCTATTTCTTTCTTTCCTGAACTTGAAAAATTCATGACGAGGAGGCAGATGAAGGAGAGGTTTTGCTAATGGACACGTAATAGCGGCGAACGCCTCCTCCAAGGCTGCAGAGCCGCCGACGGACGCGCTGATAAGAAACTCGCGATTAAACCCGACCTAAAGGGGAATCAAAGAGCTGCAATTTTATTTATTTATCGGGAAAATAAACATTCCTTCCACTTCTAGGTGAATCCTGAGGTTTTTATTCAGAAATGCTGCATTTCTGCATTATCGGTGGCAAGCGTCCAAGGCGGAATTCCAGGATGGACCCGGGATGTTTCCAGCACAGTGCTAACCCACCATTTAGGCTGTTTGCAGCTGCAGCAGGCAAGAGGGTTGCAAATTAGGGTATTTTTAAGAGATTTTCTCCCAGAACAAGCACAAGAGCCCATTTCCCAGGCACAGAAGGCAGGGCCATGCCACCCGCAACTTGCAAAGTGACAAAAAGCAGGATTTGCTCCCCAAAACACTGTCACCTGCCACCTGCAAAGTGACAAAAAGCAGGATTTGCTCCCCAAAACACTGCTGCTTCCCCAGGCTCCATCCCGGCACATTCCCTTTAAACCAAGCAGCTCCCAGACGCCTCCGACCGCATCCCTAGGCCCAAGGGATGCCGAAGGCTCCGACCAGCATCATCCTCCCCCTTCCAATAAACACAGTGACTTGCTTATTTTTCTTGATTATACAACGTGAATGACTGGACTAAAAGGTATTTTGTTGTGTAGGACAGAGCGAGGAAGTGGGAAAACGTTTCCTGCTTGGGATTTCTGGAGATTTGGGTGGAGTTAAACATTGGTTTTTATTATTTTGCTGTGGATATATATGAAAGTCTCAGTATAGGTCACTGGCAAATAGGTAAAAAGGGGAAGACTGTGTCAGGCTAATGGTATACAGGGACTTCAGCCATAATATATTGCATAGGGATGCTTTTTACCCACTGTAAAGATTAAAATAAATAATTAAAATTAAAATTAAAGAGAGATTTGGGGCTTTCTCACTAGCTCCCAAAGGCGGTTGGGGACACTTCTCCCCCGTGCCTAGTGCTTCAGTGACAGCAGGGTCACCACACAGACCAAGAAAACCCCAAAAAAGCGAAAATACAAAAAATATCTCCACCCTACACATGCACGAAATACATTTCCAACGAGTAAACCCATTGGCAATACAATAAAATATTCTGTGCATTTCCAACGAGCACAAACCAAGGTGCCCACTGAGATTTTGGAGGTCTCGGACCCCTAATGCTGCAGCCCCGTTGGCTCTGCAGGAAAACGGGTCCTGTTTTAGCTCCGGAGCAGGGATTTCTGCTGAGCAGCGATAAGGCACCTCTTTGCTTTGAAGCTCCTCCGCCGAGCTAAGCTATTTAGTACAGAGGGGAAAATAGAGCAGCCACTGCCTACCCGAGCTCCATTACACTCAATATTGAAGGGAAATACAAACTGCACCATCTGAGAGCAAAAGAAAGCAACAGCTTCAAACCGTATCCTGTGCGGAAAGCGAAACCAAGTTGCACAATCAAACATGAGCAGAAAATGCTTCCTACTCCCATTTCACACAGCAAAATCCTGCTTGGTTTAGTTATTAATGTTGTGCAATAGGAAACGCACCCTGAAGAATGCCACAATTATATTTAATATCACGGAAAACTAAAATTCTTTGGATAATTGTGGAGAATGCCATAAGAAATTCTGATGTTTTGCCAGTGCTTGACTCATGTGCTGATAGGAGATATTTATGGGTTATTAAAGCTTCCTGACAGCTCTGCATTTCCCAGACGTGTCTCACCTGCATTTACGTCCCCTAGATGCATACGAACTACCACTTATTTTGCAGGACACCTTGTTTTTGTGAGAAAAACCCTAAAAACATCCCAGTTCTAAACACAATTTACTAGAATATTAACCTGCGAATACAGCTTTTACTGGATGATTCTAATTTCTAGCATTTTATTGATAATTAATTTGTATCAAGCTTATATTCAGCCAGTATTTTAATATATAGGGCACAGTCAAGATCACTTTAAAGTCACTGGTTTTCCTTTTGTGCTAGGAAATTATAATATCGCACAAGCAGAAATGCAGGTATCTGCAATAACAGAATCCAGATTAAAAGAACCATAGTGGAGCCTGGTAAAAGCAAATGTGCTTTTTAGTTCTGGCAGCTTCGTGTGTTCCCTCCGTGCATTTTAGAGGAAAAGGATCTAAAATAGCGAGGAACCAGGAAAATGCTAAGCGAAGGAGCAGGGTCCAGCAGTTTTTCCTACAGTTTTGCACAGCAATTGGAGCCTAATAGTTTTGTTTGCATCAACACATCTGTTGTTATCCAAAGTGCATCTCAATACAAGTTGATGCAAAAAAGTCACAAGACTTTTCTGTGGAAACCTGTGTAATAATTTCTAATAGGAAAATGTGATTTGCAGCCAGTTTTGGTGCAAAATCATCCATGCAGCTCCACAGCTTTTCCAAACAGGCTGGACCNATGGAAACCTGTGTAATAATTTCTTGTTAGAAAGTGTGATTTGCACCCAATTTTGGTGCAAAACCATCCACAGCTTTTCCAAACAGGCTGGACCCGGGTTCCCGGGTCCGTCTGGTATTCCGGTCTGGGCACAAACCACATTCCTCGGCACACGGGACAGTTCATCCAGGCAAGAGCAGCTATTCCCCGGATAAGAGCAGGATTTTGTGGCACGCAGGCATTTGCCTCTCACTCGAGCAGGAATGTGCGAGGAACTAAAATTACCAACAGGTCAACCCTGTGTCCAGGCAGTGTAATGAAGGGCAGTCTCGACTCTCCTGTGAGTCTACAGCAAGACGCACAATTTGATGAATTTACTAGAAAATGCAAGATTTTTTATATGTCAGTCCTCCAAAGCAAGCACTGGTTGTCTTTTTCAGCTCCCGCACGCACCGTAAATTTTAATAAGCATTCATCAGGCTGTATTAATTAAAAAAGCCAGCCTAGCCCGGAGCATTATTGCAATCTAAACAAGATGGAAATTAATTTTTTAAGACGTTCATTGCCTCGCGCTGCACGCGATGAGCTGGTTTCCTTGCAGCTACTCGGTTTGCATGCACCCACGCTGCAGGGCAGTCCAAAACAGCAGCATTGACTCACCAAAACTGCAGTATTAACTCCCCAAAACAGCAGTATTGAGGGAGTTTTGCTCTCCACTAAACGTCGCCCAGCATTTTCCTGCAGAACTTTGGAGATGAAGTTACTTGGGCATCGCACGTTCATGCCACAGCAGGAAAAGCAGTTAGTAGGAACCGCTGCTGTAATTATGAGTCCATTTATTGTACAGTCCAATAAATCTACTTGCTTTCCAGGCGGATTAAGCTATTAAACCCCTCACTAACGGCACAAACAATAACTCCGAAGCGTAGCAGCTGCTGAGGAACGCTGCACAATGCCTCTTCCCCGGCTATCAAGTATTATATTGTTGCTACACAGATTAACAGAGCGAAAGACAAAGCGGTTGCATCAGTCTCCTTTATATTTAGGCTTTGCAACCGACGCTGGAAATACCCTAACGAGTCTCCAGACGGGGCATTAAGTGGAGCCCTGCACCTAGTGCAGGAGCTGGGTTTTCCTTGGAAAAATAGAGCGTGCAATAAAGCATCTTCATGGAAGAGGGGTTATTTGCAATGCTTCTGCTACCTTATTTATGCCTTTTTCCTTATGGAGCTGTCTGGAGAGAGGGGGAACTCCAGGAAATTCCCTGTGTTAATCACTCTGAGCAAGCAGGAAAACATAAAACTCCTGAAGATGGAAAGGGAAGCGGCTGCTTTGTAGCTGGACACGGAGCATCTGCTCCGTCGCGTATGGATGGGAAGAACGAGCCACAGGAATCACGTTCCGATGAATCATTATCAATTCTCATTCGGAGCCAGCCCATTCCCAGCCCTAAGAGAGGCTTTGGGGGAAGAACACCCCAAGAACTCCTTGGTCCTTACAGATTACGGAAAATTAATGATTCATCTTGAATGCACAAGCCTTGGCCATGCACCAGTCCAAGGGGCTGCAGCAACACAGAGCGGGAGAGTTGGAAATCTCCCATTTTTCACGTGGAGAAGGCGAAGGGAGAATCTCACTTAGGTCTTCGTGCTATTAAAGGGGGATTATAAAGAAAAGAGCTGGACTCTCTTTGGAGGCAAAAGAGCAAGCAGCACGAGTCACCCTGAGGGTTTATAACGGCGCAATTTGACTATTTACGGTTATAAAATGGAAGGTTTGGTGATCC
>VWPW01013052.1:0-19857 GCA_013389825.1 Crypturellus undulatus
TAAACTATGATGCTTAAGTCATCTTGACATTTTTATTAAATAAATATTAAAGGAAACTGATATATTGCCATGGTGTGGTTCCATCTCATTGAATCAAATTTTTCTGGCAGAAAGTTGCAGTCTCTGGAAGTTTTTGGCCAGCTTTGCTAAAAGGCAAAAATTTCTACCTCATACAAAAAATGTTATGCCTTTCCAAACCATTTTTAAAAACTGTTTTGCTTCTATTCCTCCTGGAAACATTATGTCTCTACTCAATATGGACGATTTATTTCAACACATATATTAAAGCTGAGGAGGAAAGAATGAAGGAAGGAGGATCCAGAGAAAATGTTAACAAGGATCCGAGAATCTGCTGCCAGAGTTAATCATCTCGGTGACTGATTTGGGGAGGGAGCTATTTGAGATACCGCTCTATGAAACCACATTTATCTGTGGTTTTTACAGATCTCTAGCACCAAGCACCCACGAATCCCAATCGGTGTTTTCATCGAGGCTGCAGGAATAGCTGATCTGGTACCGCGCAGCTGCAGGAGGTCTGAGATCAGGAACTGTCATTAGGGCTTTGCTGTTCGCGTAGCTTTAGGGGCACCCCATCTCCTCGCCGTGAATGAACCTATTCATAATCTTGCCAGGAGTGAAGTCGCCTTCCCAACAGGGAAGCCTCCGCAGTGAGCCCTGAGCAGGGCCGGTCCTCTGTGAGGTTCCCCTTAAGCTCCATAGCCTAGAAATCTCCCTGTGGTTTGTGAGAAAATCTCTGTTCATCATCATAAGGGCAGTCTTCCAGGTCATGCCATTATATTTTTAACTAAGCTTGAGCAAACTCATATTTTATAAGAAAAGATTTCAAGTAAACTCTTCTCTCTGTCTCCCATACTGTTTAGAAAGTGTCCCTTAAACACATCAACAACAACATGCCCTTCCCGGCCTGGAAATACTGCATGGATCCGGCAGGGCCCTCGGGGAGACGGCGCTGAGGCCCTGGGACTGGGGCTGCTGTTGCTGAAGGCAGAGACTCGAACGCCGCCGGAGCCGCCCCCAGGCCCCTTCCTCGCAGACGAGGGGAAGGAAAGGGTTACGGAGCAGCCAGAGCCTTGGTAACAGCATCAGCGCTGCTCCCCAGGTCCTATAGGAATAATGTATATTTATAAATACTAAGATGACAGATTCTATAGGGCCCTTTGAAATTCTGAGCGGGTGTTTTTGTAAAGGCTCAAAGAATGGTTGTTGGCTTGATTTTTGCTCAACGCTGTGATTGCATATTAAACTTTGCAAGGCTGGTGGTTTGCAGGAGCGCTCCGAGGCTCCGAGGGATCCGTGACAGGGGAGCTACCTAGCGCTGCCGTGTCAGGACGGCCTCTGGCTTTACTCGCCGCTTTGTGCGGCCGTTTCGCTTGAGATGAGTTCAGAAAGAGCGAGGTGCTTCTGTCGGCGTAAGCAGATCTAAGGGCAGTTAAGCAGTGGATTCTGAGCGGAGGAAAGCACATAGTGGGTTTATTATTCCCAAGGGAGCCGTGATTATTCCCCGATAAGCAGTGACTCAGTGACACTGCGCGCAGCTTTGGGAGGCGCACGGTTTGATGCTGCTTTCCCAGGCCCTCTTGCACAGGCTCCGGACGGACTTTGCGCTGCCCCGATTTTCATTTCTATCAGAAATGCCAAGGGGGACACGCTAGGACAGCCTTAACACAAGCCCATGCCGGAGTCTTGGGGTTGGGTGGGATGGGGAAATTCACCTTCTTCCGTGGCCCAAAGCTGCAAGACCGGGGATCCGATTAAGCACATTGGCCTGAGCACACCAGCACATCCCAATTGCTCTCCAGTGTGCTTAGGTGGGGGGCTTGCAAGCATAAATACATATATATACACGTGCGGGTACAGATACACGTGTACATAGGTATCTGCGAAAGGCCCTTGGGGCGAAGCACGGGGGCAGAGAGAGGCGGCACCGCGGGGCCTCTGAGGCTGCCGCACGAGCAAACAAACACAGCACAAGCTGTGAAGCTAAATGGCCATTTTATTTGTTTGCTCGCCGGCCTGTTTGCAGCCTTCCCTTCCTCGGCCCCAGCTGCTGCTCCAGGAGGCAGCCGCTGGGCAGCAGCAGCGCTGGGCATCTCTCACGTGTATTTCCAACCCTCTGCATCCTGCTACGAGGGTAGGAGATGGAGACGGGTGTTGTGTTCAGTTTCTTAATTCTGACCTCCCGCCTGCACATTTGTACTTCCCACTATAAATCTGTAGCGCTAACGGCTGATACTCCAGTTACGGTATGTGTAGCACAATCCTTCCAGGAATCTCCAGCAGCATTTTTCCTTTCACTCGTGATTTTCTCTTTACAGAATAACAACTCATCATCAAGTTTCCTCTGAAACGGTGAGCCTGAGCTGAAGCGGATGTGTTTACTCCAACTTCAATCGAGCTCACGTGGAAAAGCAAATGCCCTGGAAAACTGCTGTATCATCTGGGTTGTCCTACACAAATGCCCGGTGTCCTGCACCGCCTCTGTCCCCTGCGCCACGAAGGGCTGGCGCCAGCTCGTCCGCAGCCGCATGGCTGCTCCTCTCCCGTGCCCTGTTCCCCTCCTTGAGGCCGGGACGGTGCCGCTGCGGCACGGGGAGCCTTCCCATGGAGCCCATGAAGGAGGCGCCTCTGNTGCCAGCTCGTCCGCAGCCGCGTGGCTGCTCCTCGCCCTGTTTCCCTCCTCGAGGCCGGGACGGTGCCGCTGCGGCACAGGGAGCCTTCTCATGGAGCCCATGAAGGAGGCGCCTCTGGCACGAGGCTCCTGCAGCCCCTGCAGCCCTCCGAGCGAGCTGCACAGTTTACATCCCGCTGCAAACCACGGCGTGCGTTTCCCTGTTTTCTTTGGCCCAACCCCGGCGCGAGCAGCGGAAGGGGCCGGAGCAGCCCCACGAGGCCAAGGAGCATCGGCCCGAGGGGCACGCGGAGCCTCCCTCCCGCGAGGGCACCCCGGGGCCGCCCGTGCGCCCGCTCCGCCGCTCGCTCGTTTTTCCTTAGATAGGGGCAATTAAGAGGAAGCTTCCTGGCCGTGTTGTCAAGCTGTTTGAAAACTTAATTCCGGCGTCTCTGACACATCCCAAGCGGAGGCGCAGGCGGCGGGCGCCTCTCCCAAACCGCCACCCCTCGGAGGGCGCCCGGCGCGCGCGCGGCCGAGAGGCATCTGCATTCCCTTTCTGTTCACCCAGCCACGGAGCACAAATCTGCTCTGACACTTTTAGAGAAATGAAAAGCTGGAATCTCGCAGGAGCTGCCTGTGCCGGGGGGGGAGGAGGGGAGCACGCACAGCAGGAGGGAAGTTGACTTTTCTTTATACATATAGGGTTTTTTCCATGCAGAGTTTAAATTATGCCTGATAAAAGGAGTTTCGTGGATGTTTCAGTTCTTTCAAACCCTCCTGGCTTCCTCCCAATTAAATGAGGTTTGTCAAAGCCACAGGGCTCTGCTGCTGCCGGAGAGGCGGACAAGCACTTCCCGCAGTGACATCTCCAATCCCCAAGGGAGAAGATGAAAGTGTCAGTGCCAAGAGAGAGAGAGAGAGTGTGGAAAAAAACAGGTACAGAGACAGACAGTGCGAGAGCAAGGGAGAGAGTGAGGAGAAAGAGAAGGAATGAGAAAACAGATTGGCATCGTGTGTCAATCCCCTCGACACATTTCCAGAGAGGGGATGGGTTCATTTCACCTGGGTTTATCCTCCATCCCGGGTTGATTATCCATGCCGCGTGGACGGGGAGCTGCTTGGCGCTATCATAGCAACCAGTGTGTTGGGAGCAGGATCCAAGGGCACCGGGCTGGGACACGTACGGTACCGTCGTGCAGGATCGTGCGGCTCATTAGGCCTCTAAAAGTCAGGGAGTTCTGAGTAATTCTGCACGTAGCCTGCAACCGGGTAGGACATTTTTTCTCCCGTGTCATTCTGGTATCGCAGCGCTTTGGAATTTAACTGCATCATTTGAAGATTCTGGTTAATATAAAGCACTGTGTAAACCTGAGGGGCCCCCACGCTGTTCCAGGGTGCTTGCAGGGAGCTGCCATCCCCACAGAGCTAAAGCAGAAGGGCAAAGGATGAACTGGGGACGAGAGGTGGAAGGAAGGGGGTGATCCCAAGGTGTGAGAGAGGGAAACAACACCTGCAGAAATAAAACCTGCCCATCAGAAATTACCGTCTGTTTTTATAAAACAGCTCTAGTGAGAATGTCCTTTTTACAAGTTGCTGTAACAAGCTAGAAGCCAGAGGAAATTTTTCAAAGGTCAATTCCCTGGCAAAAAATAATTGGGGAAATGAGNGAGAATGTCGTTTTTACAAGTTGCTGTAACTTGTAAGCTAGAAGCCAGAGGAAATTTTTCAAAGGTCAATTCCCTGGCAAAAAATAATTGGGGAAACGAGTGTTTCCAAGATACGAACACCTCCAAACAGCATCTTCCTGGCTGCAGAGGGGAACGCTAACGGCTGGATCCTGGCAGCAGTGTCCCAGCATGGCACAGCAGCACCCTATGCGGGAAGTCAGTGCCCCTCTGGGGACATGGGCAAGGTGGCACGGGGACGGGAGGGAGGGGAGCGCAGGTCTCCTTTGCTCCTTGCCCAGCTCGGGCTCTTGCGAAAGCAGGACGGGCCCAGAGTTTGACTCACATGACTCGTGGAAACAAAGTCCTACAGATGGATCAAATGCTCTGGCTGCCTTGATCTAAGGCCAGGGAGTCTCGATAAAGGTCTTATTGTTCCGGGAGAAGAGCTGCTCCTTTGGGGAATGCTCCTAATACCCCGCGAGGAGGCACACTCTATCGTATCAAACTATAGCAGATATTTTTCCCTATTTTGTCTCCTGCAAAATTATATCTGAGGATTCTTTATCTTCCACTCCCTCTTTAAGACTCGTAAATGCAAATCCAGGATGATTTAGTTGTCTTGTTTGCTGCGGAAGACAGCCGGACTGGAACTCCCATGTAGTCACTTCCCATGCTTAGGTGCACTTCTGCCTTCAGAAAAGAGCAAATGGGGATGCAGTGATCAAATTTCTAAGGCACAAAAGTTAAAGCTAAGTTTGAGACGGTGACAGCAAACAGCCACGAGCCTGGGAACTCAATTAGCCTGAAAGACAACTATCTCATTATCTTTCCTAAAATGATATAAATACATAAGAATATAAAAATTTAAAATAAACTCTCTCTCTATTGACTGTCTAGATGACTGAATTTCACTGCTCAATTTCTTTAAACACCCACTTTAGTATTTATTTATTCTAAGCGTGAAGCAGCTCCGATAATTAGACTGTCAGATTTGGTAAGTTAATGAGGAGTCACTGGAGTGGAAGGTTTTGCATTTGTGAGATTGCTGAAGGAGAGAGCTCTGCGCCTTCGCTCTGTCTCTTTTTTCTTTCGCTTTTTTTTCCCCCCTCCACTGGCTGGGAAGGAGAGAGCTTGGCAGTGCACAGATCCATTTGAATCCTTTTGATTAGCGGGTTGCATTCCCACCACTGTTCCACCAAATAATGTTTTGCTGGTTGCTCCAAGAAAAAGAAAAAAGAGGAGAAATTGTAGGTTAGATTTCTGGAGAAGGGAGCCTAGATTAAAGAAATCCTCTCCCAAAAAAACCCAGAGGGAATGGAGCTGTGAGAAATAAGATCCTGAATTAGTTTATGTGCTGGGGAATGTCACAGGAGGGTATGAGGAAAGCAGTGCAGGGAAAGCAACGGGGTGAATTGCAGCTCCTGCTTCCACTTGGTTTCCCCACAGGCCGGCGAGTGCTCCTGGTCCCAGCACTGAGGTTACAGCCTCAAACGTGGGGCCTGTTGCTCCGTACCAGGAAGGCCGAGCAGGTTTTGGTAGACACCAGGAACGGCCGAGGGCCTCTTTGGTAAGAATACGGTTGCCACTATCAGCGTTGGTGCCATTCCTGAGCACAGGAATTCCTTGGGCATTCAAGGTGGGAGAACAGAACGGGCACCCTGGCCTGCATCACCATATCCCAGGCTGTGGGCGAAGTGGGAAATTTTCTCACACTGAGAAAGAAAAGATCAGTAAATCAGTGTTGCACTGCCCAATGCACAGTGGTATCGTTACCAGGGAGGGAGAGTGGGTTTTGGCATATTCCCAACGGTCAGACCAGTGCCCTTTCCTCTGGTGCCTCTCCATTTAAAATATTGCTTCATTTCCACCTTGTTGAAGCTGGCCAGATTATTTGTTTGCTTTTGTCCGTGTTGGTTAAGTTCGTATTTCACAGCTAACCTGTTCTGGGTTCACCCTCAACACAATTTCCTCCCTGAAGTCCCAGCCCCGACAGAGCTCTGCTCATGTGGAGAGGGCCAAGTGGCAGGGATGTGACGGCCACAGCGTCTCCCTTCTTGTGTTTGTCCCGTATCACAGCACCCTGCTGCTGCGCTCTGGAAACTGGAGTTTATCTTTGGAGACTCCTTTCCTTAGGACTCCAAATGCCTTCGCTGTTTGCAGCAGACACCAGGAATTTCTGATACAGTTTGGGTTACTCAGCCACGGGGCATGTTCTGTTTTCAACTATATCTCCACGGCACAGGGCTAACTGCAGGAAATGGAGCTGTTTTCTGTTAGAGCGGCCTAACGTTACGATAAAATCTGCCTCCTATGCGTGTGCCAAAACCTGAGCAGAGTGAGACAAAATCTTATTTCATAACATCCTCGGGTTTACTGTGTTTGCGTTTTAGTAAGAGATGCTTTGAAATGATACTCCAGCATCAATATTCCTGCTCTCCTTGTTTTGTTACAGAAGATCTCGATTACTTAAATCACTGTTATTGAGAGAAATTACAGGCAAACAGCCATAATTATTCCTCCCCTCTCCTTGCTTTCCTTGTGCATCTGCGAGCAGCACGTGTCCAGCTGGTGCCGGTGGGTGACTCCGAGGCTCGGGGAGGTGCTTCCAAAGGCACCCGGACGGCACAAACCTGGATCAGGCCGCACTTCCGAGTGTCCGTGTCCCTTTTTCCTAAGCTGTTTACAAAACATATCAAACAAGCTGAGAAGTCAACTCAAGTTTTCCTCCATGGTTAATTACAGGAAGGCATGCTGCACGTGAAGGTGTTTGGATTATTAAAATCTTTACTCTTCTTTTTCTTCTTTTTTTTTTAAGAAAGGCATCTGGAGTCAGACATGCAAGCAAGGTTATAAATGTAAGAGGAATTTCTTTGTCATTTTAATAGGCTACCAACGGAAAGCAGGAGGTTCCGTGCGCTTTTTCAAAATCTAATCAGAGGCAGATAGGCATCTAAGGCACAACAGCCTCACGCTGGCACACGGGAGAATGGAATTTCCTGGGAACGTAATGAAATTGGCCAGCCCTCTTTCATTGGCCAACCTGAATTAAGTTACAAAAATAGACAAAACCAAAAAACTAAACATACCAGGCTCAAGCACCAACCCCAGGGCCCCACAGCAAGGGACAGAACATCATCAGTCTCCCTCTTGTTCTCCTGGGTTCAGAAAGGGAACAGATAGCGCCAAAAGTCTATCCCAGTTGATAAACCCTCCATTCCAACACTCCATCCATTTTCCATCCTGTTCAACCTCCTTCTGTGTACCTGCTGAGCAGGAACCTATGGATCCCTGGAATCTGCTTCCCTTCTCACGCTGGCTCCCAAAAGGCAGAGAAGTAATGCACTGTCCCTTACGTGTATGTGCTCCGGAGCAGCTAACTGCAGTTGGATCTACAGAAAGACTGGACCTTGCTTTAAACCAGCCACTAACTAGCAATGTAACTGAAGTCACTAGCCCTGCAGAATACGTGGAATTGTGGTATTTTTTTGCTTCTGATTCAGGGATTTGGAACATAAATATTTATTCTACTAAATTCCTTTGTAACAGGGGCAGATTTTCCCCTCCACTGCAATAAGGACCTCTGAAATAGCTCTTGAGATAGATGAAATGAAGTAGAATCTTTGTGGGTATAAGACAAGGGCAGAGTCTGGTCCAGAGAACTTTATTTTTAAAAGTCACCTTTCAGTGGAAGAGAACAAAACCGTGCAGCTGTCCTGCCTTTTGTTTTTCCGAAAGCAATGTCAGAAAGATTGACTTGGCAATGAAGATGTAACAGCGCAGTCTGGATGCTGGTCCTGCAGAATAAACTCAGCCATGTGTCACTTAATAGAGAGATCCCTGGACCAGAAGATCGATGTACAAACAGGACAGATGGGGACTGACAATTGAAAGAATGTAGAGGCTGATCCAAGGCTTACAGAGACCTGTCATTCCTGGGGTTTGCCTACAATCTCCTTCAACAAAAGAGCTCCTGAGGGAAGGAGGGGATTAGGCAAAAGTTGAGTGAAGTCTCCAGGGAAGACGGTTTCTTGGATAAAGTTGTCAACAAAAGGAATTGTTTAAGACTATTTGTTATAATTTCCTAGAGGGAGCTTCTGCCATTACTAACAGGATTACCAGCCTCCTGGTTCCACCCCAGCAGAGCGTGAGACATGTGCACTGCAGACTGGCTGCTTCGGGCTGAATTCAGAGGTCTTCTTATGCTGCGTCCCAAATGTGTGCAGGTGCTGATGAGCAGAGGGGAGATGGCAAAGAATTAAGATGAACGAAGCACAGGGCATTTCTGGTCCAGCTGTTGCAGCAAGCCCTGGCACACTGAGCTGCCAGGGTGGTTTAATCCCCTTGATCTTGGGGCTGCTGACAGGCAATGAGAAGGAAAACTAGTCTGAGGTGAATGCTGACCAGGACACCAGGTCACTGAGAGCTTCTGTCCCCTGTACAACTACTCTGGAATTTCTCACAGGATTCTTCCTGTAAGAATATGGAAGTGGTAATAATATAATAATAGTATAGTCATAAGGGAGTGTTTACTGTGCTCATATCCTAGTCTGCTTGGTTTCAGTTATCTGTGATGCCTTTTCCTCACCTCTAGAACATCAGGAGCAGGAAGACTCACGGTAGTTTTGGGAGGAAAAAGAAAGGCAAAGAGAAATAGCCAAGAGGCTGGCACGCAAACCTTCCTGAATGCATCTTACTTGTCTAAGTGTCACTGGCAAGACTGGGAGAGGTTCTCTGANAGTTATCTGCAATGCCTTTTCCTCACCTCTGGAACAACAGGAGCAGGAAGACTCAGTGCAGCCTCACAGTAGTTCTGGGAGGAAAAAGGAAGGCGAAGAGAAATAGTTAAGGGGCTGGCATGCAAACCTTCCTGAATGCATCTTACTTGTCTAAGTGTCACTGGCAAGACTGGGAGAGCTTCTCTGAGCAAGAATTATGCGCAGCATTGAGGTATGAGAACAGCACTAGTGAGGGAGCTATGGGGAAAGACCAGAGAAATTGGTGGCAGTCACAGATATAGCCAGAAGGCAGCATTTTGATGCCATGGAGGAACATCTCCACCCAAACCTCCCCATCCCAGTCCACTGAGTGTTAATCTGAAGACCTGGGCAAGAAACAGTAACCGTTTACTTTCCCTTTTCCCCTTCCTATAGCCATATTTATAGAGGAAAAGGGGGTATAGACTAGCTGCAAGAAAATGTTATGTTCTACGTTGTGTCACTGTCCTTAAAGTTCTCTTGCCTGGGCAACAAGGCAAGCTATATCCCAGAAAATCTTCTCCAACCCGATGTTGCATGGACCTAGACGTTCCAAATGCCAAACTCTTTCCAAATGAGTGTGAATGCTTGACTTCCTTTGACAACATTATAGAGAACTTTTTTGTAATATTATGACCTTCTGCATTTAATTTGCTCTGCGGTGAATCTAGAATAGTATTTAATGACCTCACAGCAGTACAAGCAGGATCAGATTAGAGTTTAAGGAGTTCTACTTAGACATGTATCTTCGTACCAACTCCTCGTGCTCAGGGTTATTTGTTGAGAGAAAAGAAGTTCCCTTGAAGAAAGTGAACAAACCTTAAGCACTTTGGCACTGGCTGTTGCACTGCGAAAGCTTAGAAAAAAATATGGAAATAAGGAGCTTTTCTAAAGTGGATTGCGAGCTGCATAGCTAGACATGGCTCTCCACTTGTGAGTCACTCAGCATGGTCATTTACATGTCCAGAGGAGCTGTAGGGTTGGGACAGGGGTGTTCTACATTCCCTGTGCTTTCTCGGGGATGGTTGGGCTAAATGCAGCGAAGATGCAAGATCTCTGATGTCTGCCATGGAATGATCACGGCTGGATGTCTGCTCCTAATTGGGAGCCATGAAATGCTCGAGATATGCTAAAGAAATGGACTTGTTATGCACGGGCAATGAGGGATCTAATGATGGGAACAGAATCACTTTCTTCACGGTGTCTATCAGGACACTCCTCCTGCCCTGGAGCAGCAGAGAGAGCCGATAGCTCTGCTGTCTTACACAGCTGCTATCCCACAAGGGCCAAAGGGCCCAATGACACCCCGAGGGCTGGAAAGCCAGGAAGACCCTGGTAGAAAGATATGCTGCAAACCAACCCTCCTCTTCTGCTCTTTAACGCAGTACTGAAGACCGAGTGCCTTAAATACACCTGATGACAGAGAGAAACTGCCCCAGAGCCACCCCATCCTGCATTAAGAAGAGTACTTTTCATATCAGAAGTACTGATCTGTTTTCCAAGCCTTGGCCTGCCCAATCTTAGGAGCAGCAGCTGTCAGGGAGACCAGATTTGGTGCTGTGATGAGTCAGGAAGAGAAGACAAAAAAGAAGCATTTGGAGGGACTAACTGGTAGTAGATTCAGGTTGATGCTTAGGCTGAATAGAGGGGAACCTCCGCAATCCAGAGGTTACATGGATCCATTCCATTAAAGAGCGAAGAACTTCCCTGACCTTTTCGCTCTGAATGGAAAAGGGAAGAGGATGCCTGAATGGGAATCTGTGAGCTCTGAGTCCATGTACCGACTTATTGCCACCCAAAAAGGCTGTCCTGCTTCCCCATTTCCTCCTCTGCTTATCCCTTTGCACTGTTTCTCTCATTCTGTGTTTGGATTTGTCTAAGCCCTTGAATAGTTGATTTAACTTACTAAATAGCTGGAAAACTATTCACTGCTTTCCGTGGTTAGTCTAGTACTGCTTTAGTGAAGTGAATCAGCTTGTGAAGGGGTTGGACAAGGACTAAACTTCATGCACGGATGAGTGTGGAAGGGCAAAGGAGGAGCAGGGAAAGGGCATGAAATTCATGCTCTGTTATCTCCTACTGCCTGCTCACATCGAGTTGTTGTGGGTGATCATCGCATGTCACATCTAGGTGTTTGATGCTTTGTCTTGGGGTAATGACAGAATAGGTCTGCTGAGTAAATGCTAAGCACTGCTGTTGTGTATGTGACCCATCTAGGTGCTGGCTGCTGAAAACATCACAGAAATCCCAGACATTGGCAGAGAAGACAAGGACTGACCTTTCCTTTCTCCCACAGAAGACCTTCTCTTGGCATAGGATGCGCTGGTAAAGCAGGTGAGAGTGTGTATAAATTGAGATCTTTGTCCTCCAGGATCAGCAAAATCCTTCTCACCACTTAAAAAAAAAGGAAAAAATAATCTGAGATTTTGGAGAAACCTTGTAATTTAGAGAAAACCCTCTTTTAGGCAAAGAGAGCTTTAACAACACACTTAAATATCTGCTTTAAAAACATTTTGAAGTAAATGGAACTTCTTTCCAGGCCTATATTCTCTGTTTTCCTCCATCCCAAGTTTGTTGGCCAGCTGTATATCCCCAAGATCAAACCAACCCTGCCTGTCACGGCGCAAGTGGGCAATGCTCTCTCTTTAAAGGGGAAAAAAGGCACCAAGAGCGTCCCCCTCCCAGCCCAGAATTGCATTTGGGGACACAGATGAAAGCCCTGACGTGGGTCATGTGACAGGTGTCACTTCAGTAATGATATTGGGGCAGAGATAAAAGTCCTCGGCGGCTGCTCACGTGGAGCCGCTTCATTACTCTCACAGCAGGTGGTCGGAGAGTCTCAATGCCTTCATTTTTTTATTATTTTTTAATTCTTTTTTTTTTTTATTCTGTGATAATGAGAAAATGTTTAAACTTCCATGGCTGTGTTTAAACATTTCTTCATGCTGACAGCAGCAGGAGATCCCTTGATCAGCTGTCAGATGGGAAAGTGCAATTTTTCCAGAAAGTAAACAGCGTGTTTGCCAGTTGAAAATCATTTTCTGTTTGCTGGGACGGCTAGTCGCGGAGTGATGGAGCCGTGTCGCAGCATCTGACAGCTCAGGAGCCGGGAATAGCAAAGAGGCTGGAAAATGTTGTTTAGACTGAGCTTCTGATAACAGGAGCTCAGGCTTTTTGACACTTCACTACTGTCATGGTATGAAAAAACAGCACTTATGGGCTGCTTATGAAAGTTTTAAAGCAGCAGCTCAGCGGCAGTGCCAATTCCGGGCACTTTCTGAAGGAAACTCGTGGTCCTGATGTCGCATCAGCCTGGGGCCATGGGGCACTTCCAGGTGACACAAGGAATGTGAATGTGCTTGTGGGACCCAGCCTGGGGCTCAGCCAGGGCTCTTCTCCTGTCCATAGGGATCTTGCAATCCAACTGGGTTTGCTTTAAATCTTAACCACATTTTCTCTCTTGCTATTAGGCAAACACCTTCTCAACGTCTTCTCCCGTGAAGGACAGGAGATGCAGAACGCACGTCATTTTAATTAACATTAAGGTTTCAGTGTGCATATGCAGAGGCATACGCTGCATTTTCTATGCAGAATCAGCAAATCAACCTGCTTTCAACACTGGGGAAGTTAATTACTGAGAAGACTGTTTGGATCGTGCCTTAGATATGTGCAGCCATGATGCTCCACGGAGCCCTGGATAGTCTCCCAACAAACGCCTTCCTCCAAGGGCTGCGGTCCCACAGATGGGAATGTCACCGTTCAGAGCCTCCTGTATACAACATTTCACAAGGTTTTGGCTCATTACAACCGAACTGCTGACGCCAAGCCAGTGTGCCACGGATACCAGGAAAGCCCTCAGGTTGGTGCCTTGCTCTGAGCTCCGTACCCGTGCGCAGTGTGGACCGGGGGGCGCCGCATCCATGGGCTCCGCGGGAATGCTGTCACTGGCAGCAGGGCCAGACCACCAGCAAAAACCATCCCCAAAAGATCCCACCCGAATCTGGCTCTTGGCTGGCACTCATTAAAAAACATGGCACTTTTAATAGGAGCTTATTCAATTAGCAGACTAGCAGGCTCCATCAGATAAGGCGGGGGATTTCCCTGGGAATCTGAGTCACCAGGGCACATAGCGCTAAACGGGGCGATTAACCCTCCCCGTGCTGATGCAGAACCAAGAGGCTGCATCTCAGGAAAGCTTGGGAAAAGGTTGGGATTTGGGAGGGAGAAGGGAAAGAGGCCCCTGCCCTGCCGGGGAGCCCCTCGAGGTGCCAGGGCCGAGTGGTGGCCGCTCTTGCCGGCGGGGACCATGACGCACACAAAGTCGCCCCCTCTCACAAACACGCTGACATTTGGCAGCCTGGCAGCTTCGCAGCTCCCTAAGAGGCTTCCTAATTAGAGCCTGGGTGAGAAATAATCCACAACCTGAAATTTGTCGCTAGCTTCCTTGCTGCACGCTCTTCCCCCTCCTTTTTTGCTCTTTCTCTGCTTTTCTCCCATTTTGCTGTTTTCTCTCACACATTCACAACACGTCCCCTCCCCGCAGGAAGCTGCTGGAAACACCAAGCAGGAAAGGGGGACTATTCCTGCCTGTCCTCCCAGTCCAGCACCACCCATGGAAGCTGCAGACATCAACCTCACAGCACTGCAGCCTCTTCCCAATCTCAGGGCATCCCCCAGGTGATCCTTATATCCACCAGGCGATCCTTGATAACATCTAATGGTTGGCCTCAGAAAATCCTTTAATCCATCAAGGAATCAGATCATCATTTTCATCCCTGGCCAACCTTTCCTCCTGTGCCTCCATACCTATAGATATCTACTCATTAACTCCCTCTAAAATAAAGAAAATTAATTTAAAGTACGCAGGTGATGCTAGTTCCAGTGTATGTGTTGCTGACAAACCCTGGGAGATCTCCATCTGGTACCTGGAGTCCTGCAGGAGCCTTTCCCAGAGGGTCGGCTCCTTGAGGAACCTTCCCTCTGGAGCTTGCGCTTTGCGGACATCGTCAGACTTGTTGGCAGCCAAGTGTCTCGCAGGCAAACGAAGCCGACCCGGTCTCTGGCCCTGCGCTAGGAACAGAAGGATCTGGAGGGGTTTAAGGTCACTCTCACCTGCCTTATCTGCACTGCCACAACCCCGAGGCCGGGGAATGTGCCCGCTCAGCCCGTGTTTCCAATGACTGGATTTCTGTGAAGCAAACGGAGCTTCTCCCACCAGGTCTAATATTAGCAAATTCCCCCACTAGATTCTAGCTGCGCGTTCTCCACCATCCCTCGTTACAAACCAGAATACGGGTCGGTGTTCTCTATTTACAAACCCTTCCACTTCCTCGGAGCACCCCTAAAGCTGAGGGAGATACTGCTGCATTCACTGCCTGACACCTCCAGCGTCCACACGGCATCAGGGTGAATTCTGCCCTCCAGCATGGAAGAAAAATCAGAAAACAACAGAGGTTCTTCTGGGCCCAAAATACCCGATTCCACCTTTACCTTGGTTTTTTTGCATGAAAGAAAGCCAGTGACTCTGTTCAATGAAGCACCATTCAAGGTTTAGAATTTCAGTCATTTAAATCCATTTTAGATTCAGTCTTGGAATACAACTTAGTAACCTGCAAGAATTAATTTTTATTTTATTTTAAGGGCTTAACTCAAATTGATAGATTTAGAGCTCCTTTTTTTTATTAAGATTTTTGGTTTCAGATGTTTAAGAAGAAATGAAAAATAAACAGAATCCAGCCCAAAACCTGCTGAGAGCTGAATCCCGTGGGCCCAGGCTTCCCCGGGGACGCGCAGGTCCCTGCGGAGCTGCAGAGCCGCCGCCGCAGCGCGGAACCGCGGCCCCTCCAGAGACACCCCGTGCCGAGCGGGGACTTCCCTCGCTTGAACGCTGGATCCATCGCGGTCCCGCTGGAACTCCGGCGGGGACGTTATCTAGCAAAACGGGGCATGGGTAATCCACTGCAGCACTAACGCAGGGAGCAGTCTCGGTATTTGTGGAAACCAGGGCCGTGCATTAAGAAGGGTCCTGGCGAGGGCCGGGCTGTCCCCTGTGCCCCCTTCTCACCAGCTGCAGGCGGTGCCATGTCCCAGGTCTGGCCTGGGCGCCGGTGACGACACTCCCTGGCACCGTCCCGGCGCTCGCAAAGGCCCCGAGCGCTTCCCAGGGCTGAAGGCACCGCTCGCCGCGGGCAGATTACAGGCGTAATGAGATTTGAAGCAAGCCGCTTCTTCCAAACAACGGCGCTATCTCCTTCGAAGCCATTTAGATGATAATCTGCTCTTGCAGATATTAACATTTTCACATTAATGTAGATCCTTTTATCCCCGCAGCGTAGCTCTGGGCTCTGATTTATTAATAGCTGGCTCCCCCTGGACGAGGGGAGCGGGACGCTGCGCTGAGCTCAGCAACTCGCTGCTCCTCGTTAGTTAATCACAGACGAGGGCTCCAACGTGCAGAGGGAACCGGGTTGACGCTCCCTCGTCCCTTGGAGCCTCTCAGCCCTGTTGTGCCAAGCTACCTGCCAAGGCTCCTTCCCGCCGGAGCCGGCTCCTCGCGGGGGAGCATCCCGCGCGGCCGAGCCGCCGGCAGCGCTGCGGGAGCTGGGACAGAGCTGCAAATGGCACCGGCCTTTGCCATTCGGATGCTCTCAGGGTGCTTTATCTGGCCGCGCCAGCCATATAGCAACCAGCAGCATTAATGTATTTATTATTTTAGAAAAGCTCATGTTTTCTTAATGCCTCCCAGTTCGGAGGCAGGGTTGAAAGTAAGGGCAGCCTATTTGCATTGTGAATAAAGTTATCTGCCTCCTCCGCCCCCCGGAATATGCAGAAATAAATGCCTTCTAATGAACCCTGGGGGGCCGAGGCTTTGATATGGATCTTGCCGGGGGGCTGCGGGGAGCTGCTGGCTGGGCTGAAACGCAGCGTGGCATGGGGGGAAGGCGGGCGGCGAGTCTTCCTGGGGGGAGAGAGAAAGGAAATGGGATTATCTTGCCAGCAGTTGGTGTTTTTCCGTCTCCACGAATTTGCAGAGGAGAGGCCCCGGCTGGGAAGTTCAATTCGGCCCTCTGCAAACAGGAACGGTTTCCCCTCATCTAAATAAAAGAGAGGATCCCGGCCAAGTGGCGGAAACGTCGCCCTGCTGCTCTGGCTGCGTGCGGAGCCGGTGGGGAGAGCAGAGGAACCGCGGGATGGGAGTCGGGGTTCTGCAGCTTGGGCTTGGCGGGATGGGAGTTTGGGTGTTCGGTCTGGGCGTCCGCGTGTTGGCGAACAGGGATCACTCCCCGAAGGCGGCACTTGGCTCTCAAGGAGCTGCCAGTCCAGGCCGAGCGGCAGCAGCGCCCGCTCCGCTTCCCGCACGCAGGGAATCCGCAGCAGGACTGTGCCCTGCAGTTCGTAATGCCCTATATAAGCTCAAAAACCAGCAAATGCAGCTGAAGCCCCTTCACAGAGAAAATCTGCTTACGGGGGTTGCTCTCTGGGAACAAACTGTTGCACAAAAAGAACACCCTGGCACTGGGAAAGCTCTCTGTGCTGCCAAGAGGCTCCATACGAAGAGCATTTTACATGAGGATGAGATGCAGCAGCCACTGACAGTGCAGAGACCGGGATCCCGGGCAAGCTCCTCTGCACCGGGACCAGCTCCGGGTGGCACAGCTGTGGGAAATGTTTATTCTGGATAAAATTTGGATTTATTTGGAGATTTTGGTGTCCTCAGGGGCTTCAAGGCGCTCGTTACCTGGAACACCTTGTTTCTGTACCGGGAGATTAGATTCCCTGTGTTTTCCACAGGCAAAGGAAGCATGCCCAGATATAATTCAGAGAAACTGTGTAAATTCATTGTGAGTAGTAACCAGATGTTGGCAAGAGGAGCCGGTAGAAAAGCGCATACTATTTCCTCATGTGAGTGTATAGGAAAATGGATCCTCTTATCCAGCTGTGAGCCTTTCCAGAACACATCCTGCGCCTCCCGCGGCGCGCGGGGCTTGGTGCCGGTCCAGGTCCGTGGCGAGCGCGCCGCTCCCAGCGACTATCAGCTCTGCTAGTGAGGACCGATGTGGGAGGACCTGCACATTTTAAAATGCTGGGTGAGATCTCTGGGTCTGGAGAGCATCAGAGGATGCTGAGAACAGTGAGGAAATGTGGAACCTGAATCTTCCTGCTTCCTTCTCCCGCAGGAGTCCCAGGCCGGGCTCTGTAAAAGTCACCGCAGCATCAGTAACTCCTCATAAATCTTCCGCTCGCTTCACATTCGGGGAGCCCACACAGGGAAAAACCTGTTCCCAAGCTCCATGTGGTCTTTCCTCGACATCCATAACGCTCCACCTCCGCTGCCGACAACCCGGACCGGCTCAGCCCTCCCTCGGCGCTGCCACCGAGCTGCGCTCTGTCCTCGGAGCCGGCCTCCTTCGGAGCTCTCCATTAGCCCCTCCTGAGGGGGCCGTGGCCGGTGCTCGCTGCCACGGGCGGCCGCGCTGGGACGCGGGGACACGCGGGCAGCCGAGGGGCCGGCGGGGGCTCCCCACGCGCGGCCGAGCCCGGCGCTCTGGGCCGCAGCATTCCGGGACGTCGGCCGCGTCCGCCACGAGGCGGCTCGAGCGAGGGCGGCGCGAGGACCCGCACCCCGGCGTGGGCAGCGGCAGGGCAGGGGTTAACGGGGGTGCCCCCCATACCCTCCTCTCCGCCGAACTCATTGCTTCATTTTCCCTATTCCTACTTCTTTCTCTCACTTTCTTCTTCCCTCTCTTGCAGGCTGATTAAAAACTCTTTTGAGTTTGAAGGTTTTTGTGTCAAAACAGCTCAGCTGCCAGCTGGGTGCCAAGCGGTGAATATTCATGGTATTTAAATGTGACAGTGTGGTGGGGGCTAGAGGACGGGCTAGTTAGCTCTTTTTAGATGGAGATTAGCTGCCTCTTTGCTCCTAATCACCGCTGTTGTTGAAATATTACAGCTTCTGTTACAACTATTAATGTCCTAAATGAAGAACAGGCTCCTCTGAATAACATCAAACGGGAGATGGTCACTTCCAATTTGAGGCTTGGTAGCGCAGGGTGCGGGTGCGCAGGGTGCAAGTGAGTCCCTTCACGGCAGCATCCAGCGGGAAGCGCGATGGAAAACGCTGCGCAGGGCCCAGCGAGCCCGTGCGGGAGCTCCCCGCGTTCGCGCACGCCGAGCGCCCGCCTGGCAGCGTGACGACGAGGAGGGAAAGCCCTTGTGTGGTCCTTAGGCTCTGGCAAGGAACGGCAGAGCAGAACACCAGCCTATTGATTTCATGTTTGCTTTAAAAACAACCTAAGTGCATTCCTGGAGCAAGGCAGGTCTGGAAGCCTAAATAAAATAATATTCTTCAGCCTTGAAAACTGACACTGGACTTCAATGGCTGCTTTAAAGCCCTGTCCCCCAGACTAAGGCCTGCACATTTCCTAAGCGCTTGTCTCCACGCAAAAACGGCGCTACTTTAACTAGGCCCGTGGAGCTAGAGCAACACATCTCTCCAGCCCTTCCTCCCTGCCCGCACACGCGCACAAAGCCCGTTTCTTTGCACAGAACCTTCCTGATGGGAGGAAAAAACCTCTGTGACTCGTATGGGACAAACATATGTGCTCCACACACCTACTAGGAGCAGCGGCAGCATTCCTGCTTCGGTAGCGAACACAAATGAGCCCGTCTGGGATGGCCAGGGACCCTCTGGCACTCACAAGGCAGCACAGAATCTGCATTAAAATGGTATAAATATGGTAAAAATGCTAGTTTCCACAAATGGTATAAGAAATATATGGCCTTGTCCTTTAAAATTCTTACTTTTCAAGGAGAACAGGATTGAGTAACATTGGCTTCCTGAAGAAAAAAAGAAATGTTTTTTGTATACTGGATAAACATATATAACCTTCTGGCAGGACATCAGGACTATAGATTTCAACAGATAGCATTTGTTCTTCACTATACTTGTGGGCAATGCAGCTGTAGAGAGGAAAACCAACATGATTTCTGATCAGAATCTTGATAAAGTCACACTGTTTTAGTTGCTAAATTATTAAAATTATAACAAACAAACGCCTAACTTTAATCCGGATCCATGTAGGAAAATGCATCAACCTTACTATCACTCACGATAATTTCCCAGGGTTACAAATGCCATATTGGAAACTGCACCAACCCTAATAGTCTCAGTAATAACATCAAAGTCTTCATGTATCTCATCCATTGAAGCTGGGATGACCTTAATTGCATTAGATTTTCCCCTCAACAGTCGCGTTCTCACTGTTTCTGACTAAATCAGATGGTGCTTCGTAGGTACTTGTGGAGGAAGGACAACAAAAGCCAGAAGGATGTGGTTCCCAGCAGTCTGGAACACAGCACCAAGCTCATCAGCCCTCCCAGGCTGTTCCTCGCATCCCGGAGTGCCTCTCGCCTTCTTAGGATAATTCTCTTCAGATCAGTTTGGCTCCACAAATTCTGAGCTCCTGAATTCTCAGAAATGCTGCAGCGGTCAGAAGCACAAGGATGCCCCTCTAATCCATGCACTGAAGCTACTGAGACCCTGTGCACAGGCAGGCGCTGCCCGCTAGCAAATGCAGTGGGACAGGGCCCTGCAGGGACAGTCCCTGCAGCCTCCGTGTCCCCGGAATGCCGAGAGCGCCGGCCGGTGAATGCTGCCACAGGACGGGAACACGGGGGAACCTGCCAAACCACAGAGCAAGACCCACCTCGTTCTCTACTCAACTGCCCTGCTTCCCTGTAGCCTCCCGGAAAGAAGGGACCTGGAGAACTAGGCACTGCTTCCCTTGCTCAGAAGGGTTGGGGG
>VWPW01013073.1:0-38339 GCA_013389825.1 Crypturellus undulatus
CTACTTTTGCCCAATATCTTTCACCCTTTCTTGCCTTGAAGATCTTAAATTGTAGTTTTAGGTTCAGGGTAACTACAGCTTTGCTAAGTGCCCTGAGAAGTAATGAACCATTCCATCTTACTTGAACAACCCACTGACTAAGGCTGCTGAATCGTGGCCGGTGAGCAGCACTTTGCTGATGCAGAGTTACCCGAACTCCAGCCTCCCCAGTCCATTGCTATTCTGGCGCCTGCTCCACTGTTCAAAGGTCATTATGGGCTGCTTCTCTCTTGAGAAATGTGCTGTGTGCTGGGTACACAGTATTACACAGTGCTGTTCAGGAGGTGCTGATAACAAACTCGATATGCCAGTTTGCCTGATGCTAGATCATGTTTCCTGCTTTGCAGCCCTTTCAGGGTAGAAATCAGTCTAATTTACTTCAATTTAAATGTTAATGATCCTTTTCTAGATGCAAAGGGAAGCATGCACAATCGCTCTGTGAAAATAAAGATTTATTTTGCTCTCCTGGCAATCTTTGTGATAAGTTTTATGTCTAACAGTCCCTTTTAAACATTTGACTTGCTCGTTGGCATTAAACTCTTTCTTAAATAGACACCTTTTTTCAAGGCATTGATCAGAGGATGGAATATTTCAGGCTCAGTCTGACAATATAGGCACTTTTTATTTCAAGCCAGCATAATAAATAAACAATGGTGGGTTTAAAAAAAATATTTTTCACACTGGAAATATCAACCCTGTTTGCTTTTCTTGCTGTTGTCAATTTTTTACTAGCTCCATGATGTCTTTGGAAGCTTCAAAGCCTTTTAGGAATTCTGGGGATGAAGGTGTCAGTATTTCATCAAATTTGCAATTCGGCTTTGTCAGATGCTTTATTTTGAGAACTTTGCCCAGCTGTATTTATGTAATAGTAAATTTTAAGATCTCGTACTTAAATTATGTGCTGCGTGTGCTCGAAACTGGTGCTCTGCCATGAAACGGGCTTTGCCTTGAAACTCTTTTTAAATGAGTTACCGTGGGCAGCACCATCGGGTGAATGTGATACCAACAGATGGGTGGAGAAGCATGAAACCCATATATATATTTATGTATATATTCACATAGCTAGAAAAGCAGAGGGACTTTGGACGCCTTGGCTCGCTCCTCGCTTCCCTGAGCCGCAGCGCTCGCAGTCAGGCTGGTTCTCGAGCGATGAGGTTGATACTAGTTTGAGCGCGGGCCAGCCTAAGCCTTATTCTGGTCTTTAAAATGTTTGCAAAACTGCTCAGTTTAGGTTTCAAGTGGTCGTTGGTGTCTCCTCTGTCCATACTTTCTTCCATCCTCTCCACCCTGCCTGTCTGGAAAAAAATATGTAGCCTTAGGCTGCATTTCTCCGCAGTCCATGCTTGGACTTTTATTTCCCATCTGTCAAGTTTATTTTTTAATTTTTCTTTTAATTTTTTTTTCTCTACATGTCTGTCTGAAATGCCATAGAGGTTTGTGAGGTTCAGCCCGTATTAAGGGACTATCTAATTCTTCATTGAGCCGTTGGTACCAGTTCTGTAATCTTATGTACAGTGCTTTAAATTTGCATTCTATAAACAAATAGCAAATGTGTATACTTACCAAAAAGGTTATATTCGTCTTGAACCTAAGAAAATACAGTTGTTTCTTTTAAAATGAAGGGGCTGACTCTTTATGACAAAGCTGGGGCTGCCATAATTTTTTATTTTGTCTTTCCAATATCCTTTGTAGGCAAAGGCAGTAAGATGCTAAAGTCATGTAGCACTTGCACAGCACTTCACTTCTGCTGCTTGGGGTATTGTTTACCGGCCTTGGATTAGGTCTTAATTACTCGATTGCTGTATTCTGCATTTGGGTACATACCTCTGTTTCTGTGGCCTTCCAGATTTCATTAATATCAGCCAAAAATATTGAAGTCTTTGGTCCTTAGTGCACAAAACTGTGCGATTGTTTGTCGAGATGGAAGAATGTGTCGATAATAAAAACAATTTTCATTTCAAATGACTACTCATAAATATGTAGAAGCTAAAAAGCTGTGAATTGTTGTATGAATTCTAATGGTGTGGTATGGTATAGTATTATGTAAGAGAAAATGAATGGTATAAATTACAGCCGCATATTAATTCATAACTTTTTTCATTTTATATGTGAGAGCTGTGTCTGTATGCAGCCTAAATGATTCGCTGTTCACACACATTTTGACTCTCCCGCGACAACATGGAAATTCATCTGTTACTAGCCTGAAATATGGTAATATTTTTAATAGTAATGATCAAAACTATAGCACAGTTTCAGAAAGACTGAGAAAATCTGCTCTGTCTAGTAGCCAGTGTAGCAGAAGGGAGGTAACAAGTAGTATTGGTTCATTTTAATACCGTATTAGCATTACTGTGATGCCCTACTAACATTTTCTATTAAATTTTTAAGTAAATAGCTGAATAAATGATAATATAGAAAGTAACCTCAAGCTACTTGTGTTCGTTTCCTTCTGCATTCATCTTGTTGAAAATGATGTAAACAAAGGATTGTTTGACAAAGTGATATTATTACATTGGATAGTTGTTAATTTTGTATTGATGGGAGGGAGGGAGCTTTGCATGTGGTCTCAGTGTGAATTCATGGGTAATGATGGAGGTAATGCATAATTTGTGATAGGCAGCAGTGGATGGCAGTGCTGCTTCTTCTGAAATCCGTGATCAAAGCAGAATCCTGCTCACGGATGGAACCGGGACATGGATTCAGGAGGTCACGGCATGTATTCAAGAGGTCGGAGCTGCATGTATCTTAATGTTACACTGTTTAGAAAAAATAAAATAGACCATCATTTGAGCATAGCGATGGCTCTAGGAGAAGCAGTTAGAAGCCTACAGAAATGAGACCAATTTGCTGACCCGTGCAGGTAATTATTACTGACCAGCTTCTGCAACTTCCTTTAGCAGTGGAAGAAAAAGGAGGTTCAAAGTAGAGTCCTGCTGAGCTTCAGCTAGACAAGTACCCGGGAATAACGAGTAGAAATGAGGCACTGACTTCAAGCTAGCAGAGGTGTTTTAAACCTGGGTCTGTGGGTTTGAAGTGTCAGTAGACTGCATTTTTAAGGATGCATGAAGGAAAACAGAATTTTGGTTGCTTTGCTTAAATTCACAGGACTCTGCATTGACAGGAGAAAGTCTCATTGATCAATAAAATGAAAAGCCACTGGCTTAGAACTTGCCAGACCCATTTTTGGTTAAAATTACTGTAATATGAATTAATAGTAACTAGATATTAGATTACTTTCCCCATCAACATTTTAATTAACTAAAAGTAAAGTTTGGATTGTCCTCAGTACAGATGACATCCTCCAAAGTTCTGCTGGTTTTAAATGGCTCTGTGGGTTTTGCTTTTGATTAAAATTTCCTGTAGAAAAGAAAAGCCCCCAAAGATTCTCTGGCTTTTTATTTTAGCCATCTTTATTGGGCAAATTAGGCTTTGAAAGGTGTCTAAATTTTGCAAAAAGCAGAACCCAGGTTCTCTAGTGTATTCAAATATGCACAAATGGGCACTGTGCAGCAGCTAGCTGAAAATCAAGTACCATGTCACAGCTATAAAAGGTATCACAGAGTTGTTGTACAAGACATTTTCAGACATTATTTTATTAAAATATTAACTAAAGACAGTGTTTCTTAACTGTGTTCTTATATCAAAGGTAGTTAAGATAAGTTCTTAGAAATTGAGAACCTGAGAAGACTCTCGGCAAGTTCATTAGCTTTTTGATCAGTCCCAAAAAATACCTGTTCAGAATTTTGCACAAATTTCCTGAGCAAATTATCTGTTGATTTTAGATAGAACAAAATTGTGTCCCAAAACATATTATTTTAAGTAACGGCAACTAATTTACTTCGACTCCCCCCTTTTCAATGCAGTATGAGAGCATGATGTGTGAGCTCTTTGAGAAATGGAACCATGTCCACATCTTAAGCTGGTGCCTCCTGCAACATGCGGATAAAAATACAAGATCGCTGCGTGTTCATTTACACGTATCTGTGTCATTTCACATTATGCCGTGGGCATCCACTTGGAAATTGCCAAGCCAAATTCCTTTCTCTTGCGCACGTGCTTATGAATGTGAACAGGAAGCAGTGGCGCCTAGGAGCAGTGTTGCTGCAAAACCAGCTAGAAAAATTTGTTTTGCTGTTGGCCTTATTCTCTCTTCTGGAAGTGCTGAAAGAGAATGGTATCTTTGACTTAAGAAAGAGTTCTACAATTCTGTTGATTTGCCATCAAAAAATAGGTGTATTTTTATTCTAGGTGTCCATAATCAGCTTCAGAGTCAATTGCCTTCAGATACTTGATGCTTTTTGAAATAATTTTCAGATATTTCAATGATTCCTGATATTTTCTGATTGAGACACACATTCTGTAATACACTGGCCAAGATTACAGCTGGCACCTTGTGTGAAGACTAGTCATCTGCCTGTCATCTTAATTTCCTTTATGCCAATTGCAACCCAAAGAAGAATAGCAAACGTACAGAACAGTCAAATAAAATTAAATCTACAAAGGAAATCTGTTCATAAATGGACGGCTTAAAATAGGCTGTAGGAAGTATATTTTCATTACAGTTGTGCCTATTTTTGTCGGTCTTGAAATGGCTAGAACTAATATCAAAAAAATTACATGCAGTATCGTAGGCTTTGTGGAGTATGTTTTTAGAAAAGAAAAAGCTCTGCAGCTTGGAGATAAAATGTAATGTAGTAGTTGCTAAGGTAACTGCATGTTTTCATGAATAGTGGAACAAATTAGGTGAGCAAAACAGCTGTAAATTGTCAATACAGAGGGTAGAGCTGCCCTAAAGCTGCAGAAATTAACCTCTTCAGACCTGCTAGTCGAGCCAAGAATGTGAAGGAGTGGTGGTGCTTATCTGTGTGTAATGCTGGTGCTTCACCTTCTTCCCGGGGAAGTGAGCACTGCTGTGGTGGTGCTTCTGCAAAGGGCAGGGAACAGCTACAAGCCCAGCTGCTGGTGTGGAGCTATCTCAACCATGCTAGTGCTTCATCTCAAACACCAGCATGGATTTGTCTGCCTGCCCCAGTAATTGTCTTCTGCTTCTGATGACTGATTTTGGAGGAAGATGAGGTGGGTAGTTTTCCTGTGAAGAAGGATGTGAGCCCTGAGTTTGGACTCAGGTGGTTCAGGAGTGTTTGGCTCTTATTTTCACCCTATGTTAGAGGTATTTCTTCATCTAATGTACTCCTGAAAATAAAACAGACTTGGCGTTCTCCTGCAGAGGTGTTTGTGTTGACTGAGCCCTTCAGAAAAGGGCAGCAGAGACCCAACAAAAACCTGTGTCTGCCTGCAGTGTTTGCTTGACTTAGTGACATGTTGACATGTTTCGCAGCTTACATGTTGTTTCACAATGACTTAATTACCATTATTACCATCCTAAACAAAGGTCTGAGACCCAGAAGCGGAATGATTTGCTAAATATTTTGGTGGCAAATCAGGAAACAAAATTGTCAGACTGTACTCCTGAGTTTCTTTTTGGTTTCTTACCTTTTGCCTTTAGTGCAAGAACATGCAAGTCATCTATGGTGCCTTTTCCCAGAAGGAGCTTAGACGGGTGTTCACAGTGGACAGTTGCATTTGTATAAGTAAATAAGTAAGCAGACATTTGCTAATGTCCCCCTCCATCCTCTGCCTGCAATCCTGCAGAATAAGAGGTCCATCTGCTTTGTGGGATACAGGGCCAAAAAAGGGGGGGAAGATCTAGCAGGTAAGATTTGCAAGGGCAATACATTTTAAATATATGTTTCCTGTGAGGTCCTGTTAAAAGCATTTAGTTAAGGTACTAAGTTAATATAGTTGAATGTAGGTTTGCAAACTGAAATGAAACTCCATGCCAGAGGCTGGCCCTCTAGTTCTTGGAGCTCACCGTTGTGGAAGCTACTCTGGAATAAGGTGGAATGTGGACTTGAATGGAAAAGCTATTCCTGAATAATTCCATTTTGTCTAATCACTTCTACAGTGCAGAAAGCTTTTGTGGAAAATCTGTAAAACGTGAAGAGGGTAATACCTAAAATGTAAGTTTGATTCCTCTCTGTGTCACTGTATCTCTTCTCAAGAGTGCGGATTCCCTACTCTGTGGGAATTGTTCTTGCTTTCCCCCTCGCTGTCACTTCACTTTGGTCACGCTGTTGACAAGACCATCTTCCTTTCCTTCATCAGAAGAACACTTGAACTTCTTTCCTGTATTTATTCGGCAGTATGGGCTATTTATAAACCCCAAGAAGAAACCTCTTATGGGAAGAAGGTGGATATTTCTACTTCTAACTTGGCTTGGTCACTGTGTGGTCTGACATAAACAATATCCTCTTTCTGTCCCTCACTTCTTCATGTATTAAGTCGATTATGACTTTTCCATGGCCTCCCCCTTTGTCCATCTTGTCTGATCTTTGGACCTGTGTACCAGAAGGGGTTTCCTCTTTCTGTGTAAATGTCCTGCTCACAGAGTGAATCTTCACTGTGATTTTTAGTGCGTCTAACAAGCAAAGATAGTTTGGGGTTGGTTAAAGTGGCTAGAAGCCTCCTTGAAAGAAAAGTTTGCAGTGAAGATCTATAGAAGGTTTGTCTGTAAGGTGTTCACTGAGAAAAGAAATCAGAGAAAGGCTTGAAGCAGTTCCAGTTCAAACAGTTTTAATGTTTCAAACAGTTTTCACGTTTCAGCACGCCAGGTCCTGAAATGTGCTTTGCTCCTTGGACATTATAGCCTTTTTTGATTGTTTTTACCTTTACAGGTATCCAAATATTAAACTACTAAGCAATTTTAGTCATATTTAACGAAGTAGATGATGAAACAATAATGGAGTAAGAATCATAGGTTCTTTCTCTTTAAATTAACTTTTCCTCATAAAGTTGAATATTTTATCACGTATAGTGAAATTAGCAAGATTCAGTACAGAAACTAGACAGAAGCAGTGTAAATTATAATTCGGTTTATTTCTTTAATTTTACTTAGAACATATTACATATTATTGAGTCTCTATTGTACAATATCATCGTAATGATACACCTTCAGAAAATGGATTTATAGATACGTAGCATCAGATTTAATCATTAGAGCAGGACACAGCGTATGACTTTTATGGAATTAATTTGCTGGGAGCCTCAGAATTGAATTTGGAATGTGGCGTTGGCACACACACACTTTCATCACCATCTGTGATATCAAAGCATGTGCTGCATGGTTATGGATTAGGCTGCCTCTGATACTGTATTTTCCCATGTCACAGTTTGTGGCAAGATTCAGATTCCTAAAGCAAAATAATTTTTGAAATCTCATCATAGTGGGACATATTCAAAGTCGAATATGAAGTGAAACAAACTCTCAGTAAAGTCAAACCTTTTCTTACCTAGGAGAAGGACCAGTATTTCATGATTCTGTCCCAGAAATAACGTTGGCATCTATTGTGGATGCACCAGTGATGAATCTTCCTCATCTTAAAAGGCCTGTTGAAAAAAGGCCTGTTGAAAAATATGAATTCAGAAAAATGAGAATAAAAAAGTAACTTTAGATTCAAAAGTGCAGAAAAATTACTTTTTCAAACAGAGGCAAGGTATAGACAGCACTAGGTGAATTTCAGGTTTCCTGGTCCATGTACAGAATCTAAAATATTTTGTCAGTCTATGGAAAGGAAGAAATACTTTAAAATTAGGCAGGTAGTATCTTCTGCAAACATTTGGTCTGTCTACAGGAAAACAAGCTCTTAATTCTGTAAATCAAGCTGCACTCCGTTGGTCATGTAGCCTTGAGATGCGTGAGCTTTACCAGCTGCACGCTTGAGGTTTTGTGTTGTCTTTTTAACAGTTCAATTCAATTTTTTAAAACTTCTTACCTTATCTCCCTACTACTTAGGTTGCAGGGTGGTTTTCTGAAATGACACTGACTGGTGCTAGTGGTACAGACACACAATGACCAGGTAATTCGGATGAGGTTTCCCGTGCTGGGGCCCTGCAGCTGGTTATCCGTGGGCTTTAGCTTGAGCTGCTGAGGTTCTGTATGGGCTGAGTTATAAACCAGCTTTGCTCTGTGTAACTCCATCTTCCAGCTCTGAAGTCTCCCTGTTTTGTTCCTTCTAGCACGGTACTTGCTAGAATTCTTTGCTTTGGAGACGGTTTCAAACCCAAATGGCTGTGTTCAAAGTTGAACCGAGAGGTCCTGAAAGCTTTTATAAAAGTGAAAATTGCATTCATCTGGCTCTGAGCTTGTTTCCATTCCCTGCGTATTTTCCACTTCACCTAGCTAACTTTTGCTGTCGTCTTCTAGCTGGCTGTAGTCAGAACTGCTTTAGAGTGAGATTCAAGACCATCTAACAAATAGTGTTATTAGTGTGGGCCTCGTGCAGCCCCACTGATGCTCATCTTCACCTCTTCAGAAGTGAGAAACTGAGGTGCTGCAGGGTATCCCGAGGTGGGCAGGACAGTGGGCATTAAATACAACCACATTAAGAAACAAAATTCTGCTCTCTGTGACACTCCAGCTTTTTTTTTGTTATTTTAGGTGGCGAGTACTACTCATGTATGTCTCCAAACTACACGTGCCATGTCTCTGTACCATGAAGTATGTATGTTCAGATGGCATTAACGGAGTGGGGAGATGCACTGACTCATAAAATATGGATCTTTATAAATATATTATATTTTGCTTTCTCTTTAAAACACTTTGAAGTCCAGAGACTTTCCTTTTATGACATCCCTTTTCTCCTAGTGAGACCTTTGCTTTCTTCTCTCTCGGCTTCCTCTAACAGCAACGACTTGCTTTGCAGTCCCTTCTTTCCTTCCCTCGGTTGTTTTACCGTTAAGCATTCCTCAGTTTCCTTCTGGAGAGCCCTTAATTATAATCTGTAAACCTTTAATCATTCTGTAATTCCAGCAAGGTCTCTTGAGGAGATAAATCCTCACGGTTTATGGCAAATGTTGACACCTGCATAATTTCTGCAGTCTCTCAGATGAATGGTGATTATTTCTCAAAAGAACAATCTCAAAGAACTTTATTGGAAAACTGTTCGTGTTATTGGCCTCTAACAGGAAGATCCAGACTGCTAATAGCTGTCAGTCTGAAATAAATACGCTTGGAGTGTATCCAGAAAATAAGTTTTGCCTTATTAAACAGAATGTATGATTTTATATACAGAAAGTGCTCTCTTTCTAGATGGCAAGGTTTGTACTGCAGAGTACAACTTAAAAATTAAAACCAAAGTTAAGAAATCGCTTTTCTCTTTTCAGCCTTAAGGTAAAGTCCGTTTGTGATGGATAACTGGGAGAACTGGCAGCTTGGTCAAAAACTGGGATTTAGGCCTAACAGCTAAAAATGAAACCCTATTTTTTCACCTATTTTATTGGCATTTCAATTATTTACTGAGTTAGAGAAATGCCAGGCAGGTAGCACAAACACGCTACCATTGAAAATGAGGCAGAATGATCGTGTTCTGTGCAGGCATACATAAAAATGAGGGTGAGTGGATGGAAAAGGCAGGTTATCTGCACGTGCAGGTATCTGCATGGCCCCTCATAGTGAAGAGGGGACGCGCAGCCCTCCNTAAAGTTAAGAAATCGCTTTTTTCAGCCTTAAGGTAAAGTCCGTTTGTGATGGATAACTGGGAGAACTGGCAGCTTGGTCAAAAACTGGGATTTAGGCCTAACAGCTAAAAATGAAACCCTATTTTTTCACCTATTTTATTGGCATTTCAATTATTTACTGAGTTAGAGAAATGCCAGGCAGGTAGCACAAACACGCTACCATTGAAAATGAGGCAGAATGATCGTGTTCTGTGCAGGCATACATAAAAATGAGGGTGAGTGGATGGAAAAGGCAGGTTATCTGCACGTGCAGGTATCTGCATGGCCCCTCATAGTGAAGAGGGGACGCGCAGCCCTCCGACCGGCACACGCCGTAGGGTTTTAAATCCAGGTGACAATCGCAGTTGGTAGACACAAACCCTTAATTCAAGAATTTAAGAGTTTGTGTTGCAAACCAACAAAATAAATTCTGAAATAAACCCTTGCATCTTTGAAACTTATGGCAGTGGTTGTGTTCCTGAGGGGTTTTGCATGAAAAGTAGAGTAGATCTGATGTGTTTGACCAGTGCATTCGTCTGAATAAGTATTGTAAATCCTAAAGCCTTAAATGTGTGTTTTGAATGTGTATTATTTTGCTATAATGAGGAAGCAAAATTGTCTTTCTGTATAAATGTATGGGAAAATTATGGCATATTATGCTGTTAGAGCTAGCAAGGCAAACTTGGAGGTGTAAATACCTTAAGGTGATGATGAGGAGCAGAATTTCAGAGAAGTTCAGCCTTTGCTGCAAAACATTTGTTTTCTAACAAAATTACTTTTTTTAGGTGGAGCTATTGTGTGTGTGAAGGATAGAAAATGACAAAAGTTGGATTTTTGTTAAATAATGTACTGGAAAACGATGCTCTTGCTATAGCTGAGCTGGGTGCTTGTTACCTTTCAGATTAAAGCCCATCTCCAGTTTTCCTAGGGATGTGCAGGCAGTAAAGCCAGAGTTATGTTGTGTTTGTGGAGCGATATGAAGAAGTAAAATGCGTTCTCTGAGGTAATCAGAGGAAGGGAGTAGTTTGGTACTACTGATTTATTTACAGACTGGCACCCAGAGTCAGAGATCATTTTATGTTAGTAGATGGGTCTTTAGCCAAACACCTTCTGCTAATAATAAGTGTCATAAATGAAATGGTTGTCTGTGTGATCTAATCATCTGAAAACTGAGTTGGCCCTTCTTACAAATTCGGAAGCAAGAATCTGAAACGGTGTATTCAGGTACTGTGAACATAAGGATAAGCTGTTGCAGACCGAAAGTTATTGTGAACGTGTATGTAAGATTTGTGATGCTCATCTGCAGAATGTGAAGCTGAGATTAGAATTGAACCTGGTTCATCTTGTAGACCGGAAGGCTAAAAGCAGAGGGAACATAGATCTAAGGGCTGTGAATCTGCTCTGTTATGGGACTTCTAATCATCCAGAGTCCTGGGACCGTAAAACAGTTCTTGTACTTCTGAACCATGAGCGAAATAGCTAAAATGTGGTGGACAGGAAGTATCTAGCACACGAAGTATTAATTAATATGGTTGCAAAAAGTAAATAGTATGGTTTTTAAGGAAAAGTTGAATAGAGATGATGGAGAATTTTTGTAGTATAAAGTGGTATGCTACCATTTAGATTATCAAAATACGATAATCAATTAAAAACCTCAGCTGTTGAAAGTTCAGAGAAAGCCACAGAGCTTCCACTGCTTAAAGGATGCCAGTGTTGGAGCACTCGCCTTTATGTGTGTTTTATCTTGCCTTATCACCACTGTTTTTCCATGAGCACCTTCTCATGGCCCAGCTCCTTTGCCAGCCAGCCCTGGCTTCCAGGGAGAGGCTGCTGCGGAGCTTGCGCTCCCACTGCAGCAGCTCCAGCCCTTGCCCACCTGCAGCATTTGCATGTGTCAGATCTATGATCAAGCTCAAAGAGGGTAATTTGCTGCCAAGGAGGAGAGCAGCAGCAGCAGCTTCAGTTACCTGGAGCTTCCCATGCCCGAGGGAAGGCCAGGAGTGCTTGGTGACACTGCGGAAGGGCATGCACAGGGCTGGGAGGACGCACTGCTGTTCATGGCTTTCCTCTTTTGCAACATTTATAGGTCTAATCCTCATATGACCTTCCTGTAAGAATAGCAATCTGTTGTTTAAACACTAATCCAAATAATAGTTGCATTGTAGCATGGATTTGTTTTGTATTCCCTGAGCAGTGCAGATCCCCTTGAAAGATGCCTCTCAGCCTGTGTGGCAATCCTGGATGCTCTTAGGTCCCAATGAAAACAGGCTCAAATAATAAATCAGTGCTCTGTTTCCTCCTTGCTTTCCTTCAGTTCTGTGAATTTTTAGTCTAAACTTTATTCTTAATAAAATGAATTTGTGTGGCAAGCTAGCTACCTATTTTTGTGTTTAGCAGTACTGATAAAGAACTCAGCCGTTTGTGTTTTTTCCTTCACAATTTGTACAGAAAAAAGAGCCCAACAGCAGATGGAGCAAGGAACTATTTACACTGCTGCATTCTGACATTGCATGTGCTTTTTATTTCTTATTCTCTCCATCTCCTTTTCCCCAGGCTGTTTAGATCGATTGTCAAACATCTGCCTGACGTAAAATAAAATAAAATAAAATAAAAGGTTGGGCTTTCTATTTGGAAGATTAATAGGGTTATTTCAGTGGGAGCAAAGTTTCCAGCTCTTGTAAAAATGGGAGGAGAAGGATTGCAAATTCTAACAGGTATTGATTAATAGCGGATGTATATTTAAAGGAATGGAAGATAAACTGCCTCTTGCAGGGATTTGATGGATAGGGCAGTTGTTTGGCAGTTTCCTGGGAATGTGGCACAGGTCCCGGTGGGTCTTTCCCACATGAAGAATTTCCATCGATTACGAGATTGGGAGCATTGATCAGTCGGTCCCAACTCCTGCTGCTCCTGCCCACTTTTTTCCACTCTAAACTCTCAAGAAAGGATTTCACTCAGTTGACATTTCTATTGTTCCTTTGTGCTGTTAATGGCTAACTTGAAGCAATGTGGATTTTCAGAGGGACGAGGCAGCCCAACAGGCGTCCTCTCTTTATCAGTTATTCCCGTTTAATGGGAGAAGCTTCCAGCTGAGCGGATAATTCAGTGTTTTGGTCAATTAGAAATCAGTGTAGTCCAAAGCAAAAGATATAAACTGCACAGAGACCAACTGGGGAACAGATTTTTTTTTTTCCTTTAAATATAATTTCAGAACTGCTGGTTAATGCTGGAACCAAAAAATAAAGTTTCCACGAAGAGTAAATAAAGGGCTAGATTCCTTTGTGGTATGTCCAGGTACAAAGGACCCACAATTTTATATATACCATCAGGCAAGATTGTTATTGTGGGCCTGTCATAGGCCACAGTGGGATTTTTGTTTACATTTTGTGCACTGATTGCCTACAGATAGGTAGGTAGCTCTGCTAGGAAGGTCAGATGGAAAGATAAAGTAGGGAAGGAAGAGGTTGGTGGTAGAGTTGCTAAGGGACCTTATGAAAAAAAAAAGTACCAACTTGTTACATAAAATATGTAGTACAAAAATCCTGATCTGCTACGTGCAGAGGAATTTCAAAGTGTGCTGGATACAGCAGTACACACAAATGGGAGTGGATTTGAGGGTTTGCCCTCTTTCTCATCGGTTCTGTGCTTTTCTGCCTTGTACGATTCAGTGCTGAAACTTATGTATATGCATGCATATGAATATGTTTGGTAAGTCTGTGGTGGCTCATTTCAAAGAAATTTGGACTTTTTTTTAAAAGGTTTCTTTTATTTCGAAAGTGTCCTGATATTTCATTTTGCGTTGGGGCTTATATGACAGCGTTTTAGGATGACTGCTGGCTTCCTGCTATGGAAACTGTATCAGTTGCAGATGTCCTAAATCATCAGGAACTGTAGAGGAGCAGCCAGCTAGATCCTCGCTTTCTGGTGGGTTGACAAGCACTTTCCTGCTTGGTAGCAACAGGAATCAAACTTGTAAGTCTGTATCTGACTGCAGAAGATAGTGCCCTTTTGCCTTGCTCTGGTGTTGTGCTGAGTGTCACCAGCAATATTCAAAGTGTCACAGCACTGCATGGAAATCAGACGGGCTGGCTGCTTTCAAGGCACACAGGTCTTTGCACAAGTCAAGCAAGTAATTATGACAAACGTGAATGGATTGGGTGCTTTTTCCTCTCTCTTCCCTGCTACGTGCATGAAAACTACATGGAAAATGGTTGATTCTGCTGCTGAGTCCGTGGACCCAGAAGGATGGGCAATGGCAAAAGGATCTGCCCTGTTTCCCAATTTTTGACCATGTCCCTCAGCAGAGCCATGTTTTCCAAGGCGGCTTCATCAGGAATTGCTGCAGCAGCTCCAAGGATGTTGGGTGAAGTACAAGATTCCTTAACTAGTGGGATGATGGCAAAAGAAAAGACTACCTGGCTTTGTGAAAGTAAATCCGTTGCCTGATAAATTACACTTTTTTTTTTCTTTCTTTTATCACATCTGTCAAATTAAAAATGCATAAGCATACAGTTTCTGACTTTCAGTGACGGTACAGCTAAGAGAAATGCCTTGAAACTGCGAGAAGTTAATTGAATGAAATATTTAAATATTCTGCTTAACCTCCTGATGTTGCAGGATAGGTTTGTATGCTGTGCGGGTGTTGCTAGTGATGGATTGCACTTTCTCTACCAGAGAGAAGTTGACTGGAGACTCTACAGCTGTCAAATTCTTACAGATTTGCTGTTAGTGAATGAGAAGTTCCTTTCCTTAAATATGAAACAAAATGCAGAAGTGGATGGAATTTAGTTTTTGACACTTCACAGTCTGCAGGAGGCTTTGTTCAAGCATCTTCCTGTTGGGATGAAAATACTTGGCAACTAGAAGCTGAAGAAATAACACTGATTGTCAGAGTTGTGACGCACTCATAAATATTAACAAAATAATTAATAGAAGTGCTGGTGGAGCTTCCTTGGATCCTGTGCTTTGTTAGTGCAGAATTCCTGTTATTTGGGGAATAGCTCCCTGTTCTGGAGGGATGGAACTGAGTGTTTCAGTGGTGTTGGAAGAAATCTGTGTGTGTATCATGTGCACTTGTCTCTATCTCATTTCATAAGACTAGCTCTTTCTCTTAATGTTGTAAGATAATTTACAAATAAACTAAAATTATCCTAAAATACGTAAGGCACAGTTGTTCATACACTTTTCGACAACACTAGAATTCAACTGATATAAACATGGGTATTTTCCAATCACATGTAGAGAAGCAGTGGCTAAATGTTCTGAATTAAATACCACATTATTGATACGAGAAAACAATATGATTAATTATCTTAATTTTGGAGGGGGGTGTGATCTGAATTTCATTCCCTTTGGAGTCCTTCCGAGAGCTTTCCTATGGCAGGATCGTGGCAGCGCTTCCCTGCAGCCCCATCTCATATCGTTTAAAAGGGGCTGCAGTATCTCAGGTCAGTCGGTTGAGTCGATGCTTTTTCCTTCTCCGCGTAGCCCTGCCTCTGCTTTGAAGTTGCATCACGTTAACCCGAGACTTTGTCTTCAGCTCTTACCGAGAAACAATAATTAAAATATAAAGGTCTTCCTGCTTCAGACTCCTNGTGATCTGAGTTTCATTCCCTTTGGAATGGAACTTCCGAGAGCTTTCCTATGGCAGGATCGTGGCAGCGCTTCCCTGCAGCCCCATCTCATATCGTTTAAAAGGGGCTGCAGTATCTCAGGTCAGTCGGTTGAGTCGATGCTTTTTCCTTCTCCGCGTAGCCCTGCCTCTGCTTTGAAGTTGCATCACGTTAACCCGAGACTTTGTCTTCAGCTCTTACCGAGAAACAATAATGAAAATATAAAGGTCTTCCTGCTTCAGACTCCTCGGGCGAAACCACCTGCTCGCTGCGATTACCTGGGGCTTTCAATCACTGCTGCTTTCCCAGGCCGCCAAACTTCAAAGGAAAGGCATTAAATGCTGTTTTGTATTAATCATTAATTGTAATACAGCATAATGCAGTTTCTGGTTTCTCCTGTCTTGCTTAGAGAGGCAAGGAGCCCTGGCTGGAAATTTATTTAGAATTTATTTATTCTCTTATTTTTTTTTTCCTCCCTTCTCTTCAGGAAAAAGGACCAAAGTAACAAAGTCAAATAAATGCCTTTATCTTTGCTTAATCAAAAATCTAGCCAAAATATGATCTTTACTTTTTCTTTTTTAATGTTTAAACATTTGTTCATTTTTCCATTTTTCTTATCTTTTTGACCATCTTTCAGTGTACTTTTTTGAGGGCTTACTCGGGCTGTGTCCTTGTTTATTGTTTTTTTCCTTCTGGTTTCTTTTGAATAACAATTTCAGCCTGTGAAATAGGATCGACCAATCAGTAAAGATGGAAAATGACAAAAAAAAAAAAGCCAGTAAAAGTGAAGAAGGAAAATTCAAGAAACTATCAGTGTTACCAAGCATGGAAGCGCAGTGCCCAGTGTTTGTGGTGTTCCTGCAATGTAGGATCTCTCTTTAGGACACTGAAGTACTCGAAAGATGAGTACTACCTTAACTATAAGCAGACCTGGATGTGATTTTTATTGCATTTGTATATCTCATCCACTCATCTGGAAATTGGCCCAACCTCTGTACAGTCTCAGAGAATTCAAGTTTCAGCAATGATCTTTTTGCTGCTCTAGAGCAAAGATTAGCTGGGGAAATTCAGCAGGAGCCCTAGACTTGGGTGTAATCTGCCTTGGCACTGAACAACAGAAATATTTGGATAGCTGAGAAATATCACTTGTGTGTGTGTGTGTATATATATATATAGAGAGATATGATTTGCAGAGGAGTATTATCGCAAAATCAAAGTGAAAGCTGAAAAGAATAGAACAGAGAAGTACCCTTCTCCAGTATTCATAGTCTCACTTTCTTATTTTCAAAAGATTTCATCCTCATTACCTACGAATTTCTATTTTTTTTTTATGAAAATGAAAGCTGTTTTGATTTAATGTATATTCCTTTGATGTACAGAATTTCTCAGTAGTACCGTGTATGTGCCTTAGTCATATTTTGGAAAGTTTGACACCATTTTCTTGGTCTATCAGTTCTGAAGTAGTTTGCTTACTTGTTTTAAATCAATAAAAAAAGAAAAAAATATAAAGGCATAAAGGTCCCCCTTTCTTTTAACAGTGAAAAACACATATTTTTCGATTGCTTCTAGGCCTTAATACTAAGTTAGACACATTAGCTTTTAGCACTCTCTTTTCTATTCATGTATTGAATGAATTTTAAGTAACAGGCTGTGTCTGTTAGAAGTTTTCAGTATTATAGCATTCAGTTCTCCTGACATCCGTTGTAGCAGCTTTTTACAGCATGCAGGACTACCGCTATAAATAAGCATTTTTGTAATACTAATCTGAAGTATTTCAGGTTTCCACGTTGAGCTTTGTGATACTTAGGTGCTGCTTCAGTGTCCATCTCCTAGCATTATGCAAGAGGTTTCCATCCTCATGCAGGTGAAGCAGATATAGGTTTGTGTGAGCATAGAGTCAGGCTAGTTTTCTGTAGCAGTCAAAACTGTTAGAAAATAGATTGTTTGCTCCTTATCCATTTTAGAAGTTCACCTTTCTTCTATTTAGGAAGAAGGCTGTAGGTTTAAGTTGTCTTCTCCAGAGCTGTCCGTGCTGGATCTTCCTGATGCTTCACCAGCTGCATCACCTGTCAGAAATGGTTTGCAACTTTATAATTTTGATCTCTTCTTGGATTTATCGAATGTTGCTTTCTCCCTGGTTATCTCTTCTTGGATTTATCGAATGTTGCTTTCTCCCTGGTTTTGCCTGCTTTCTAGGAAAGCTGAAAGTGAAGGGAGGGAGGCAGCTCACTAGCTAATCATTACTGGGAAAGCTGAGCTTGCAGGGTAGGAATTTAAAACCTGATTCTTCCCATCCTATGTGCTATAGTCTAGGTCACTTGTACCTGTTGCTTTTGCTTCTTTTTTTCCACGAGTTTAGAAAATCTTAAGTGAGGTTTCCAGAATCCATTTCTTCAGAAACCGGTGCTTTCTAAGAGAGACTGTTTTTTCTTGGAAAATCATGCTTATTTGCTCTCACTGTTGAGGAGTGACCCTGTAGATGGTAGTTATGTTTAATATAACTACTGAAGTACAACTGTTGGGACAAAAAAACACCAAAACAAGAAAAGCCACACAACCAATTAACAAAAACCCTTTGCCTTAACCTTTCTCAGTGTGATTCCAAGCTCTTCACCATTTCCCTGGTCCAGCTTTTTGTATGTCATGGCCATCTCCAGTGTCCTGAGAGCGGTGTGATGGGCTCCCAGCTGTGAGAACAGTCTTGGCTCTTTCTTCGTGTGTTCTGCACGAGACACAGATGTTGGCACTTACATCGTTCGAGTTTACTGCTAGAGAGCCCTATAGATTATCTCTTTGTTCCATGGCTTTCACTTTACGGTCGCAGAGAATTTCCCCTGGAAGGCTTCAGGAATCCAGCGCGGATGCACGTTTCCTAGCCTTACAGAGGAATAAAACCCAGGATCTGAGTTTGTCTTTGCAGTAAGTTGCATTTCCCCTGAATTTCCTGCAGTTACAGTATGACAAGAAATGAGCACAAACAGCAGCAATACTTTTATCGTATTTCCTTATTTGTGTATAATACCTTTACTCATAGGTATGAAAAAGTACCTTTGTTTTCAAGATGCTGAATGTATCCAAGTAAGGACAACCCGCTTATATTGGGTTTTTTTTGTTTGTTTTGTTTTTGTTTTTTTTTTAAAGAAAGATTTGCTTTCTGGTGTTACTCAATAACTCTATAGGCTATTTGCCTAAATTCTTTTCTCAGGCTGTATATTTGTTTTTATTCATATTTTAAATCACCTCTGTTTAATTATTAACATGAAATTTGACTCTTGGGATTTTTTACAGCTGCTACCTATGGTAAGAATGTCATTCCCAAAATGGTACATGATATTGCTGTCTTCTCAGAGTGCTATTTGTACCTAATGGGGCAAACGGGGAGAATCCTTCTAAATCAAGATCACCTTCAGCAAGCTAACTACTAAAACTCTTCCTATAGTTTAAACCATTATTCCCTTAATGAAAATTCGTGGGAACAGCAAAGAGAGGAGAGGTGGTGATGTGAAATATATATTATCAGGCACAAATATGTTTTATGAACTTGTGTCACATGAAGCCTTGGGAAATCTTATACACATGAATGCTTTCACAAATTATGTTTATCTTGTACGTGCGCGGGAACAAATTATATTTTGATTCTCCAGGGTAGCTGAGGATGGTTCTATCCTTGCCTTAGTCTGCGCTGAGAAACACATCAGTATATCAGCAGGGCTCTAGACTCTGCAAGGTCGCCTCAAATGGGGAGAGTATGAAATTTCCTACTACGACTTGAGAGCAGATGAATCCAGGTAGTTTCATCCCTTCAGTATAATGTGAATTTTTTTTTACTAGTTATGGAAAAGTAAATAAAAGGGCTAGCAGAAGTGTCAGGCAAGTGATTAAAGTGTTCTTCCAAGTTCTGCTGTTACAGAAAGGGAAAGAAAAGCAGGATTTTGGAAGGAGAAAGGAAGCCTAATTACAGGTATATAAAACTGACATTTCCACCTGAACATCTTTCCCAACAATAACAGCATTAGAGATGAGCTCCATGCAATGAATTGTTCAGAAACATTAAATATCCGAGTCAGTTACATGCGGCTTAAGTACAGCGTTATGTGCTGGAGACTTTCCAGCACGAGCAGCTCCGTCCTTCTCCCCTCTGTGCAACTCAGGAACAGGCAGGACACTGTGTCATATCGCTGTGCGTATTTAGGGCTGCTTTTTCTAGCTTTGGGGAGATGCCACATTGCCCAAAAACAAACTCTTTTTCTTAATTCACAGTGTGAATTAAGAATTTAGTACAGTGGGGTTTTCAGTTTAGAAGAGGTATCAATCCCAGTTTCTGAATGTAAGGCTTAAAATTGCTCTTTGGGAATTAATCAGGAATCCTTTCACAAGGTTGATCCTTGTGAAATAGTGTCTGGGAACCATTTGGTACATTTTGCATGTCTCAAAACCAGATTTTGAGATTTTTCAGGTGAGCTGCAAGCTCTGGTATTTTAACAGCGATAACAGAAGTAAAACCATCCGGCTGTGAGTAACCTGCCATTTCCCAATAACCTTCCAAATAGGATCCGTTTTGCATAACTTTCGCAATGACTTTGAAGAACATTCAAATACACTTCCATGGTGAAACACTCCTCGATTTCCCACACACGGGTCCCCGGTGAGCAGTTCTCTGCAGGGCATTCCCAAAGCCACGTGTGAGAACCTGGTGGTTGAACCACTCCTCTCTCCCTTGCGGCTGCCAAACCAGTTGTTTTAGCTATCGACTTTCCCTTTTCATCTTTGCTGTCTTGGTTATTCACAGCTGCTAAAGAATGAATGTTATTACCTCAGATGATGACAGAAGTACTGCAAGCAAACTTGTTTAAACTGGGGATGTAATTTGAAATTTATAAGGGGAATCTTCAAGTGGAAGCAAGTTCCCCACCAGTAGTTTTATAGGTCCTGTTGCAAATACGGCTTTTCGATCCATACTGGAAAATAAAACCTTTATGGTTTCTTTTCAATCCTGTGTTAGAGAGACTCTTTTCTGAATTAATAAATTAAATGTAACATTTGTATTACAGACAGGGAGATGAGACTTTTGGGGGCTACGGATAGAATCTGTTTGGGCACAGTTGTATGGGGCAATGCAATATATGATCTGTCTGGGAGGATGTGCTGAATATGTACTCCGCATGGCTCCCTGTATCGTAGCCCACGAAACATCTGAAGATGAGAGATAATCTGAAGATGAGAGATAGTAGGACACCAAATGCCACAGCCATGATGTGCAATAGGAGAAGAGTAAGAGAAATGAAAACTGTGGCTGTTGCTCTGGTTATTTACAATAGAAGGAAATTATTAACTTATTTTAGTTGCAAGGATTGGGCAGTGAAGAGGAAGGACAAAACAAAAATGGCAACAGTCCCTTCCACTTGAGATAGGATGCAAATCATCACAAACTAATGGAGAAATGTATTTCCTATGTTTTAGCTTGTATTTCATTTAAATGTAGCAATATGTCCTTAAAATGTTAAGAGTCTGCTTTACAGTCTGCTTTTCTCAGGTGTTAAGTGGAAAACTTGGCCTTCAAAATGAGTATTGATGAATAGCAATAGTGAGAAAAAAAAAAATAAGGATACAGTTGTTATTCCACTCTAGAAGAAACAATTACCACAGTTTTAAACTAAGCATGAAACTTAAGTTTTAGGGCAATTTTAAAATAATTAACCTCAAATAAATAGTAGTTGCAGCATAATCTATGCAAATCTATGTAAATAAGTAGTTTTGGTGAATTAGAATGTAATATGACTGAATAGACTGTCCTACGATTTCATTAACTAAAAAGACTAAGGACCTTGTTTACAAAGAGAAGTACCCTTTGCTCTGTTTCGGTTGCTGTAGGTTGTTAGTTTGGTCCAGAATGGTCGGCTTCTTATTAGTCGTAGTGGTGAGAGATGGATTTAGTGAGCATTAATGCAGTTCTCGACCAGGCTAATAGTTGTGCAGTACAATATTAATATAAATGGAATAAATTGGGGACAGAAGCTTAAGCGGGTCCTCCCAAAATTGAATTAATTTAATTATGATAACTTGTTCTTCAGTATTTTGTATATTTTGTTTTGCTTCATTCTCTTCTTTTCCACTTCCCCCCACACTAAAAATGGAGTTCAGCACAGGGGAGTAGCCCAGAGAAGAATATATGTAACAAAATGCTGATGGTGTGGACTTCTGCTGGCATCTCCTGGGGGTTTCTGCAGCAAGACCGAGGGTCTGTCCATGCTCTGTATGCATAGTGGAATATTTTTGTGGGCTTTATGAACTTGTTTGACAAACCACCTTGTTTCTGAGGCTTGTGTATTAAGGGGAAAGCCTCAGAATTCCTTGGGTTTAGAATCAGTTTCTCATTATTAACGTCATGCTTTGAAGCTTCCTGAAGGCCAGATTCTTCTATTGACCTACTTGAGACCTGGGGTTCAAGTTCTGGCTTTTTCTTTTCCAAAACTGCCTTTTAAAATTTTGCAATACAGTAGTATATTTTACAAGATTAGAATATTAGAATTTTACAAGATTAGAATATTAGAATAATTATGGGATTAACACTTTTTTTTTAATTAAAAATCTCCTTGTGTACTTAGCAGCTCAGAAATATACATCTGTGTCCGTATCTCTTTCCTATTTCCTTCACCAAACAAAACAAACAAACGCTAATCAAGTTGATCCAAAAATCCCCAAGAGTGATCAGCTCTTTGTAATTCTTTTCCCCTTTAGGAACACAGATATGCACCTGAAGTAGAAGATTTGTTTCTTTGAACAGGCTTTTTCCTAATCTTCTTTTACCCTTTTTATAAAGAATATACGCACTTAGGTCTGCATTGAACATCATTTTGCAAATCTAAATATTATTAGAAAACCTGAGAGTATTTTGGTTATTAAAAAAATAAATAAACGAGGAAGGCAGCAATTGCAGCATTCGTGTATTTTAAATAGCAGTTCCTTCTAATGCAAAATGGATGACAGCTACAAAGATGATGATTTCCTACCCAATCCTGGTTCCTGCTTGTAAATCACCTGACAAAAAATATCATTAAGAAGTAGGTGTGACATGTGCTCATCAGTCATTCCTGTTATTCTGCAGCAGCTTTGCAGCGAGCAGGTTTTGAAATAAGAGCGGCTTTCCAGTGGATGCTCCTTAGGGTAGGTGGTTTCAGCTTTGCCTCTCTCGATTTGAATAGGACGGGCCTGTTTGCAGTTGTAAATTCTTTCCGAGCGTGCCTTTACACGCAGCTTCTGCGTACCTTTTTGGACAGTCTTAAAAGAAATATATACCTGTAGTTGACCTACTTAATCCATGCAGTTATTTAGCTTTGGTAGGGTGCCTGTACATCTTGTTCTTGTTTCTCTGCTTCCCCCTCCTCTGAGTTTGGCGATAATTCCAGTGCTTGTTGAAAATCCCATATGTTTGGTAAGGGAATGGGAGTTCAGTATTTCTCTTATTGCGGTTATTGGCCAGGAGGGTGGAGGCAGATTGCTGTCTCTCGAAGTCCAGCTCATTCACTGCTTTCTCAGAAGTCCGGTTGGATTAATTTGGATCTTTTAAATGGTATTTAGTAAAGGAAATGGACTCCTGATAGTGAGTGAAACATCAGTGATTGTTCTAGTCAAAAATACCCAGTTTCTTGCAGAAGGAAGTGTAGTGAATCTAGCTAGAGGCTTTCAAGATCCAATATGTATGTTGTGCTCTTGTGCCTTACTGCTACCTTTTATGTGATGCCAATTTCCCGTTTTTTTTCTCCTCCAGACTCTAACATATTTTTTTGAAGCTCCGGAGTTTCCCCTATTGGAAAATTGAATGTTTCAATAAATTAAGTTGCATCTGTATAGCTTGTATTGAGTGAAGGCTAATTCCTGAAAAATAATGTATGCTCCATGAGCCAGCAAAATATATTAATATGTTCAATCAGAGGCATGTAAATAGTTTTGCTGAAAACAACAACTTTTTTTTTTGCTGTGTGGCTAGTCCTAAATTCTTAAAATATTATATGATCTATACCTTATTCAATACAGTTAAAAATTAACAAATTGCCTTAGCTACTGAATATCAGATTAGCTAAGCCAGAAGTGATCTTGTATTCATTTGTTTAATGATCATGTCAACAAGTGTAAGTTTGTATTTATATAATTGATAGAACGCTTTTATGTGTGTTTTAGGTGCTTAATAGCATATGAAGGAACAGGGTACTTCTTATTATTAAAGATATACAGGTTACCGTATGTCTTTGTACAACAAAGAATGCTGAAATTTTCTGGTAGTATTTTGTTTCAAAGTGTTTTTTTATTTTTAATTCAGATATAGTAAATAGTTGACTATTAACAGGCGTAGAGAACAGTGTGTGAGAATATAATGACTAAGTTCTTAGCTATGCAAATTGTTACCTAAAGTAGTGATCTAGTTGTTACCTAGTGATTTGGTTATAGCACTTCTGATGTTTTGCTTCACATTTTTCTTGTAAATGTTGCTTTTATAAAGAGTCTTTCTAACGTATTCTTGTCTTTTATCAAAGGGTTGCTTTGCCCCTTGGCTATCGTAGGGAAGCAGCTGTGATTTAAGACATCAACTTGGCTATTAACATCAAGTGGCTGCATAACAGCTATGAATCATTTTTTATGAATGTGCTCTGACTAAATCACCGTAGTCATTAGGGTAGACGGATGGGTATCAGAGAGCGATAAGGGTACTACGGCCTTCTGAGATGATGAAAAAGTTTTCACCTTCACTTTTCTTATTATGCTGGTCCTGGAAATGGTTACCTTCTCATACACATGCCCAGAACACACTGCTGAAAATGGGTCTTAGAAATACCTGAAATGGTTTTGTCTATCATTTCAAATCCAGTCATAGTCTGAAGAAAGATTTACCTGAATGAACAGTGATTATCCACAGTTCAGGCTCAGTGTTGCTTTGGACAAGAGCAAGTGAAGTCTTCTGTGGTTGGAAGTGACTTCTGTTTGGAGTCTGATGTTGTGGCTCCTATTCTCTTTCCAAAGCATGGAGATTGCCTGTGGTGAAGTGTACAGGAATATAGAGAAAACAGGCAATTTTTTTTTATTCCTTAATTAGATGATAAGCTGCTTACCTTTATTCCTGCTCAGACAATGGATGAGAGTACTCCCTGCCCTGTGGTGAGGGGTTTTCACATATCAACAGCTATTTAGACAGGCCAGTGAGAACCTCTCTCTCCCTCTCGAGAGGGAGCTTCTTTATTTCTTCTCTCTCTCTCAAATATATAATCCAGTATAGTGGGTTTCTTTTTATATTGATTCTGTAATGTTAACAGAAATTAATTTGTTGCATTAGCACAGGTGATCCAAGTGCTTTATCAAGGGCAAAGAAAAGAAAAAAGAGGAGGAGTTACTGGAAGTTGCTATCTGTAATAGAACTTAAAAGACCTAATGAGACTCTGCATATCCCAAATGTTCCAATCCCAAATTTCCATTTTACTAAAACAACCACTTAAATATCTTGCTTTCTTTCTACCTACTGTCTGTATGGGGGAGCATTTAATCTTTTGTTAAGCTATTTCTCTTTCTCCTGGAGAACATACTTTGTTCTTCTGCAAGGGAACCCAAAGATAGAAGCAAACTGCCTCTTGGCTAAGCTGTATCTGTTATCCCACCAAATATGCCACTCCTCAAAAGAGCTAGGTTATATCAGATCTTTTAGGTGATTTTTTTTCATTCTAATCAGATTTTTTGTAGCTACTTTCCAAATATTATTATCAGTCTGATAAAGCTGTTATTTTTTCTCTGCATCGAATACTTATTAAAAAAAAAAAGTCTGAATATTAAGTACCTCAAGATACCTCATTAGGTACGTACTCATTGGAAGCATGTGTTCAGATTGATAGGGCTGATACCAATGGCAATGATGATAATTGCATTAAAGTAGAATCCTAGCCGTAACCAAGGTTCTCATTTTTGCAGGTAAAAACATAAAATGCGTTCCAGTCCTGGGAACATTTAAATATAGGAATAGAATGAGGAGCAATACAGTTGAATACAGCACTTTTTCCTGTTTGTTTTTAATAGCTATTTGGGTCACAGCATCACAGAATGATTAAGATTGGAAGGGACCTTTGTGGGTCATCTAGTTCAACCCTCCTGCACAAGTTTGGTCACTTAGAGCACATTGCCTGGGATCACATCGAGATGGGTTTTGAATATGGCAGTATTGACTATGGCAACGCTTTTCCAAATGCCCAGGGTAGCATTTGCCCAGGGTACCATTTGCCTTCTCGGCCCCAGGGACACATTGCTGGCGTATTGTCAACCTGTTGTCCACCAGAAAAATGAGTTCTCTGGGTCCTCCCAGGTCCTTCTGTGCAGAGCTGCTCTCTGGCAGGGCAGCCCCAGCCAGAGGGGCTATTCCTCCCTAGGTGCAGGACCTAGGTGCACTTGCACTTGTTGAACTGCATGAGTTTGCTCTCCAGCAACCTGTCCAGGTCCCTCGGAATGGCTGTACAACCCTCTGGGACATCAGTCCCTCCTGCCAGTTTTGTGTCATAGCGAACTCTCTGAGGAGGTCCTATGTCACTTCCCAGGTCATTGATGAGCTAGATGAGCAGTATCACATCCAATGCTGAGACCCTGGGGAGACGACGGGCCTCCAGCTGGATTCTCCACCCCTGATCACAACCCTTTGAGCTCTGGCATTTGGCCAGTTTTCATGCCCATGCATCTAACCTGTACTCCTGAGCTTGCCTATGAGGATGCTATGGGAGATGCTCTTGCTGAAATCACGGTAGGCAACACCAACCCTCATCCACCCAGCCATCCTTCTGTCCTGGAGGGTTGTCAGATGGTTAAGCATGATTTCCCCATGCTGGCTGCTCCTCATCACCCTCTTGTCCTCCACGTGTTTAGGGGTGACATCCAGGATGAGGGTTTAGGTTAGGATCCGGGGTCCTAGGCAGACACAGTAAATTCCATAATTAAACATCTTCAGAAGAAGCAAAATATCTGTAAAGACAAAACTTTCAAAGTACGTATTTTAAGTTGAGCACTTACATGAAACTCTCTCCTGTACAGCAAGTTCTGCCCTCCAATCTGTGGCGAGCCGTTAATAAAGAAATGCAGTAATGACTGATGCCACTTCCAGCCGCAGCAACGCGCACGGTGCTGGTAATAAGCAGGGAGCACATATGCCTCTTTGAAGGATGAATTGAGGTTTATACCAAGCTATTGCTTTTACAGTCAAGCAGATGTCAATGGGCTTGCTTTACAGGATATTATGATATATAGAACGGGGGCTTTTGAGAGGTAAAAATTACTCCTGTCAATTTGTCTTTGTGCATGGCACTTTGATATGTCATTCATAGCTTAATTATATTGTCACAGTTGAGAGATTAAAACAAAAGCCAGGTTGACTTTTGCTTAAACCTCTCTCTAAAATAATGCTGATAGGTGAAGGGGGAAGAAATCCATAAGACCTATCTAAAATTCCATTATAATGTGTTGGGCCATCAATAATAGGTTCCGTCCATGGTGTAGTTTCACATACTGCAGATAGAGAGATATTCCACAGGTCCTCTCTCTTAGGTAGGAGCACAAACTGCTAATATCAAACATATCGGGAAAAAATGGGAGAAATTGTGTTCTCTATATGAGCCTTGAAGGTGTTGGGGTTTAGGTTGTGCCAAAACCACCTGGAATTAGGGTCTAAATGAGCCCCAACAAGTGGACGGAGAAACAGCTCCATCAATGCAGCTTCCCAGGCAGGTGGTAGGAAAGAGTTGGACAATCTCAAATTCCCAACAGTGCTCGTGCTGGAGAGATTTGGGGGTTATTGACTTAGTCTCAAGTAGTCACCAAGGAGGTGCATGTTTGTCTATTAAATGGAGAGTTAAAAATAACTGAACTCTCAAATCAAAATAAATTGCCATATGCCCTTTGGGCATGCAGGTTTGAGGAATAAATAATTCCACCGACTAAAGCGAAAGCAGTCACAAATTAGTTAGAGATTTTGCTGCCTTCTTGGCCACTCGGCCAGGCTTTGTGCTTGTGTACTTTGCTGCACAAAATAACCTGCTCTCATGTGAAGCTCCTGGCTGAAGTGAACACCTACCAAATTGGTACCTAATAGACGCCTACGTGGCGCTGGAAAATCCAGTCACTTACCGTAATGATGTTGAAATTCTTCATTTTGTATTGGGTATATTGCTTCTGTGAACTCATGTTTCTGGGTGATACTGTGGTGCATGTGCAAATTAAATAATGCCCAGGTGCTGTGAAAAATACAATTTAAATACCAGATATAAATATAAGGCTTGTTGAAACAAGCTATTGCCTTTACTTGTTGCATGTATTTTATGTGCATTGATTCAAATGGCAGGCGGAGATGTGTGTGGTTCCTGTGTTTAGCAACTTTTTGGTGTGACTTGGTGCGCTGGATTCCTTTCAGAATAGTTGAAGGGTTGGTGGGTTGGCCCCTGGGCTGCCAGGGGCAGGTGCTGAGCAGACCAGAGTTCAGGGGATGAAGCCGATGTTGTATCCCAGATCTCTTATGTGGTGTGGAGCTCATCTAAAATCTCAGCCATCTAGGAAAATACCTCTTGCTGAAATTGCAGTTTGAATAGAGGTAGACATGTGGATTGATGCTCTACTCACCTGAGTAGAGGACCTGACCCTGATCTCCTCTTTAGTTGGAAGTAATTTGCTGCCCTAAAAGCATCCCGCATATTTTGTACTTGGAATGTATTTGATCATTGTGACTTGGGCACGTTAAAATAGAGTTTAATGCATTTTTTCCATTATGATTAGAGATTTGTAGAAAATAGCATTTTCTTTGCTTTTTTGCTTTCATATCTCTTGTTCTACTATTTTACTTGTCTAATGGTGTATCTGTGTGCTCAGGATAAGGTTTCTTTGTCTATTCCGTATTAAAGTGTTAAGCAGGACGCTACTGACTAATAGTATTGTAAAATTGGCTTGACTTAATGATACTAATACCTATTAGGTGAGTTTTATTCCATCTGCTTGAGATATAATAAAGTCAGTAAATGCCGTTTTTTTGCTGCATGGGTAATTCTTTTTTTTCTGTTTTATTTCTTTTCTAAGGAAGGGGTGCAGTCCAGTGATGTGTACTGCTGGTTGGCATAGTAATATTTCTGTTCCTGTAGGAAAACATTGCTGGGCAAAAGACCAGAAGCAACAGCTTAGCTACTATTAATCTCTCTGTGGAATATGTAATCTTCTGTTTTTGGATGGATTTTCTAATAGAGTGGTTCTCATGACTAACCAGTGTTTTTCTGAAGAAAAAAAATAAACAGATTTGTTCATCTGTAGTAGGTCACTGAGACCTTTCCCTCTGTTTGTTTATATCCATGATATTTTGTATGTAGTGAGTCCTACATTCAGAATGTGGCATTACCTCATAAAATTAACTTTTTTTGTTTTTTTTTTTATTCTGGATACCTCTTGCTAAATATGTAAGTAAGGTGGCAGGTAATATAAAGCACTGATTAATCATGAATTCCATATAGCTTCCACACTAACATACTGTACATACAGAATACCAATATGCAGAAAGCACATATTTATACCATGCAATCTTGATAACAGCCATCGGGAGAAGCCAGTGCTGTGTTCCTGAGCAATGGCCATCAGTTTAGAGTATTTTGTTACTTGATTTTTGGCAACAACATGACACAGAATTAATGGTGATAATAAGGGCTTTTACAGTAGGAAATTGGACTGTAGTTACTATAAAACTTTATTTTACGTTTGCAGTGCTAGTTTGGTTGTATAAAAGCAAATGATTTTATTCTTGACCTATACTGCAACTACTGCAGTTTCGCTCATACTGTAGAAATGTGTTGTGCTCATGTTTGCAGGTCATCTTTGGAAATACCTGTTTTGTAGAGAAGAATATGAAGAAGTACTTCTGTGCTCTTTTTCTTTTTCTTTTTTTTTTTTTTTTTATTCCTGTTGGATTGACTTTCTCTGTTTTAGTCATTCCATTCACAAGGCTTTAGAGTATCTTGTCTTTAGAAGCAATGACTCATAATTTGCCCTTAAAATTCAGTATCATCTATCCAGAAGGCTAAAATCTCGGTTTTCTAATAAGAAATTGGAGGAATAAGACTTTGAAGAGGTGCGGACTATCACATCTGAAAGCTGAGGAAAACCACACTGTTCTAGGCTTCTGGTTTCACGCTGCACAAAGCTTTATAATGCTGAGGCTTTTTTCACGTTGTAGAAAGTTGGGAGCTATAACTACATCTTACCTAATATCTAGTAGTAGTGTTAATATATATTTTCCTATATTTCTAGCTTTTTTTTCCAGTGTTATATCTGATCTGCATGAAAAAAAGACATAAAAAATGTGGTTTTGTTTTTGTTTTTTTCTTATTATGTCCTGTTTGCCTATCTGTTATAGGGGAAATTCAAGTGGTAATAACCTTCTCTCAGAGCAAACCTGATATTTAGCTATATTTTCAGGTATAGAGGAAAAAAAATAGATTTTGCTATCTGACTACACTTGTAAATTCCTACACTTTTAAATTACTGCAAAATTACTACAGTAAATTATGGCAGTGTAAAATACTACTTCATAGTGGTTCAGGAGAATTTTTTATGTACATGCCTCACTTAAAGGATACCGTAACATTAATCAGATTTATTTGAAAGGTGTTATTAGATTTTTGTGTACTCTGTACTGAATAGTAGTGTATCTTTAGCAATGATTACTCATAAATCCTGCAATTATTCAAAGAATAACCTCATGATTAGTAGCATTGACTGCATTATCCTCTGCTATTACAACAGTATGGAAGCATTTTCATAATAACAAGGGATTTAATTGCTATGAAGATTTATTTGCAGAATACTAAACACATTGGTAAGCAAGGCATTTGAATTGTATGTTACAAGCACCCAGAGTGTTATCAGCTAATTAGGTACTGGAAGGGTATATGTAATGTTAGCTAAGGCTGTTCAACTTCCCTACACAGTTGTTTTTGGTTTTGTTTTTTTTCTTTTTACCAACATTTAAGTGGTTTGAGGGCTGACAATTTCACAACTTTTCTTTATGTTTTACTTTCTTGTGCAAACGGTTTCTAAAACAGCTTAAGCAGTTCTCAGGGAGCAGCGATATTAAGTTTTGCAATGAAGCTACTGATATATATCTAGGAACTTCTGTAGAAGAAATGTTTACGTGAGTAATAAATATTACAAATATTTAATCTGTTTCCAATAAAACCTGATCTTTAAGCTAACAGCAGCTCTATTTCCAGAGGTGTGGTGGGAAAGCATGGCTGTGGGTTGATCCCTGCAGGTAGAGGAGATGCCTTACCAAGAGTTTGATGCTCTAGGGAGATGTGGGTTATTAACTTGTCAGTTTTAAATCCCATCTGTAATGTAATAATAAAAAGCTTGTGGCAGCTTTATTGTTACTCTTAAACCTTTACAGAAGGAGGATTCTCTTCCAAATCCTGCCTATTTAGTATACATCTGTTAATTATGTGTTATATCTTGTTTTTTCCTTCCTTCCGGACTATTGTCCTCTCTAGAGTTCTTTTGCGGCAACATTTTAGCTTCTCAATCCTTTCAGTTTCTCAATTTGTATTGAATTTCTTGGCAGAAATGCCAGCTCAGACAAATACATCATCTTTTATTCAAACCTTTGATGCTTTATGACCAGTCAGCTATCCACAACACTGTGTGCTGGAACGCTGCTGCAGGTAGCCTAGCTAGAGGAAGAGTTTATTTTTTTTAATGAGACAAGCGTTTTATTGTCTACGAGCAATGTTGAAAGTAGATAAGAATACATTATTAATGCTTCACAAAAGTAAAACTATTGCTAAGCAGGACAGAGCAGATTGCAATTTCATGAATAAATGCCTTTTTCTTTGTGGTGCTCTATGGCAAGGGATGGCGTTGACTCCCCTGGCCTGGGAAAGCAGTGCCAGTATTTGCTCCTTGCCAGTCTTGAAGTGCATTACTGAGCTGACTTGTCAACTGTGACGTTGGTGGAGTTTTTATTTGATTATTTCTTGTTTGAAGGTAGCTTAAGGAATCCTTTAATTCTCCCTGCCCCAGCACTAGTCCTTACCTGTTGCACGGAGCTGTGCGCGTCCAGCGCTTACGTGGGGACGTGTTTCACAACCTCAGCTGAAGGTAAAGGAAGGGCAGAGTATTATGTTGGGAAACGATGGTACTGGTAGACTTCACTGAGAAAATACTGTGCAAATTTAACATTTTTATGCTTTTCCAGGGCATTGTAATACCATTTGCATCTCTAACATCCATAATTAATATGTGAGTGCAGCATCATTTTAAAGACAGAAGATGATGAATTACAATGAGGAATTTTATTTCTGTTATGTATAGTACCCTTCAGCCACATTATTCTTAGATCCCAGATGTTTTATAACTTTTTGATAATAGCGCAGGGTGTTTTATCCTTGAAATTAATTAGAGTTACATCTTTATAAAGAAGAAATGTATTCTTTCCTCCTTAAATAAGTTAAAAACAAGATATTTGGCAGTTTATGATTCTAGCATAGGTACTTTATAACCAAATGCATGCACACACACACACAGCACTGATGAACTGTATAGAGATGAAGCTCAAAATTCTGTTCTGTGTTGCAGATGTGGCCTGGGATGCTCAGACATAGAAGGGGGAGACATCACCCTCAAAGCTGAGCTTATAGAAAACAGAAATATAGAAAATAAGCTTGCCTCAAAGAACACTATGGTTTTATTGTTTTGATTGAGGAAGCTATTAGCTGGTAGTACATGAGAGAGTTTTAAAAGAAATTGATTTGCTTACTAACAGGGTTTTCTTGCCTGAATAAGAGTTTAATCATATTGGTGGGAAGCAAAATTGATGAACCTTTAACATCACATGGTAGAAAAGGGGTGATTAAAATCCATTAGCCTACAGTTTAGAAGACAGAAATTTAGATTAAGCACAACTGAAACATCAATTTAATCTAATTCTGTTGAAGCCATGGGGATAATCTGCTGCAGCAATAGTAATCTTATTCCTCATTTACAGTTATCAGAAGAGTACAATAATATCAGTACAACTCTAGTGTTAAAGTCATCAATATATTTTTCTTCTTTGCACCTAATGCAAATGTGCAATTTCAGTCACAAAATGTTTTCGTTCTCCTGTCCCACAGCTTTTTCTTGAGCCTGTCTAAATAAATAAATAAAAACCTAGGTTTAGCTTTCTAATGCCAAGGAGATGAGATGCTCAGCAGCTGAATGCCTGCTTAGACCAATTTTGCCAAAAAGGAAACTTCCTCTCCCGCAGCTGGTTTACAGGTTTGAGTAATCGAGATAGACCATGTTTTTTGAGCATATTCCACTTTTTTTTTTTTTTTTTTTTAATGCAGAAAAGCTCAAATCACATATGTACTTTCTCACCTTATGCCAAGACCAGTCTGGATGTTCATATCTCTTCTCTGGCACATTCAAAGTGGGGTCAGAACCTTAGGTTGTCTTTTCCCTTTGACACTGATTTCCCCACTAAAAGCAAGATCACTCAGGGAATTTCTCTCTTGTCGACATGGTTCCATGACATGTAAATACTTCAGTTTTCATTGCACTGTTGAGAGAAAATGCAATTTTGTGATATTCTTGCCCATTCAATCAAGCACTTGATCAGAAAGGCACTCTTGGCTGTCAAATAATTAATTCCTGGTTTACCAGAAGAATCAGATGCCACAGATGGGGTGCTTAGATTCCNTTGTCAAATAATTCATTCCTGGTTTACCAGAAGAATCAGAGGATGCCACAGATGGGGTGCTTAGATTCCACTGCGTGTTCTCACTAAATATCTTTATTAATGTTTGCAGTACTGTACAAAATTCACATTGGTTTTAGCTTGCTTGGTAATAGTTAGGTTATGAAGGTCAGGTGATGGTTGTGGAGGTGATCCTGCCTGGGTACGTAGATACCCCAGAGGTATCTGCAGCAGTAACAGAGGTACCTGCTTCTTACAAACAAAATGCCCTTCTATTTGCTTGGCGGGTGAATTTACCCAGTTGTGCACGAGGGAATAGTATTAAATGGAGATGTGTCGGCTTGCTAAGGCTTTCTGTTGATGGCATCTATTGTTCTGTTATATCACAGACCGTTGTTATATATCTGCTTCGGTGATGTAAACCCATGAAAAAACTTGTTATCTGAAAAATCTGTGCTACATAATGCCCTCAGACTATTCATCCTAATGGATTTTTTTATATATATGAAGTTTGGGGTTAAAATGAATCTCTAAAAGAATTCTATCGCTATAATAAAGCAGTGCGATTATTCACCTGGGATTGCATTTATAGCACAATTTCTTTAAAGGAAAACAAATTCTTTTGTTTTTCTCATCTACAAAGAATTATCAAGTAATTAGTGTGTGTCAGAGTAATTATTCTTATAAAAGCTAAAAAATCAAATACAGCAGAGTTCCTTCCATGGTAACGTGCACTACTTCTAAAGGTCACCATTTAGCTGTATACTTCCTTTTATTACACTTTCTCAAAAAATAAAAAGGGAGGGAGATTGAAGGATGAAAACTTGGATCTCTCTAATGCTTAATAAACTTAACCTTTATCATGATGCTGAACTTGATGATCCTGCATGAAAGAAGAGTTCCTGCTGCTTTGGAGGCATTTGTGCTGACTGTTAGTTAAGCATTTTTATTTGCTTTATGGATAGCACAAGGAATACTTATTAAAATTCTTCAGAGAATAGTAAATATAAAGAGAGATTAAAGCAACCGAATAGGAAGGATGGCTCCTCAAGAAGGAGGGTGTGTGTGGATACAATCTGCTCTAGGGGACGCGTATTGACTTCAATAAGACTTTGTGAACAGTTGTCCTGATGTCTGATTCTGCACATTCTTAGGTCTATAAGATGCAGATTAAGCTAGGAACATGATTTATAAAATATTTTATCTGGGGCTTTGCACTGTAACAAATGGTTACAATTCAACATAACAGAAGAGAAATCCTGGAGTTTTTTTGCTCCTATGCTCATACTAGAATGTCTATGGAAAAACAATGATTTTGAAAAGTTAAAAAAGAGCCATAAAATAGACTTTACATAGGGGTATTCTTAAAGCCCATCAAACTGAAATCTTTGAAATTTCATCTCTGATCAGGTATCTTTTATTGCTGCATTGTAAGGAGCTAATTATCTGTTCTCAAGCAGACTATAATTCTTCTTCATATGCGATATGGTAAGTTGCTTTAGGAAGTAGCTAGAGAATGAAATTGTTTTTCTTTTATTACTGATCCAGAAGTAGTGCCCAGAAACTTATTGGATCCATAAGCACTTCTAATGCTTCATTAAAATCATGCTAACCGTGATAGATTGCAGGATGCTGTCTTTTACGTCATGGTTCTCATCTGTATTAAAATTAAGTTCTTGTTTAGATAATTGGATATTAAATTAACAGTATTCATCAGTGGACTAGATTCTTAGCAAATATAAATTGGGGGGTTATTTGCAGTAGATGTTGATCTTGCCCCAGATTCATGTCCTTTTCCCAAAGAGCCTTGGTTACTTCACTGCACTGTGCAGACTGGGCAGTAAGTGGGTCCTGCCTCTAGGTTTTCCTCCTGTCAAGGGGATAAGGAAGATCCTAGGAGACTGAGTGCAGAAATATCAACTTTTTGAGGAAGACAGAGGTGAGAGGATGATTTGTATTTCTCCTTCCTGCCCACCCCACTCATGAACATGTGCTAATACTCTCCTTGCTGTGTTATAGGCGTGGGTATCTTCTTATAGGTCTCCTTTACTAACAATTGTTAAAAAAAAGTGTGAAGTGCATATAATGAGTAAACTAGACTACATAAATAACCTCATCTGATCTGTGCGGCAGGAGAAACTAATTAGAAGTAGCAGATGCCTGTGAGATACAGGCAGAAAGAATAGGTCATTAAAAAAAAATAAAAAAAAAAAGATGCAAACACAATTTGTTGAGAGAGTCCATCAGGAGTGATAGCTAAAGGTCTGAAAATTCACACACAAGTGTACATTTAAGAATAATTCCTGTTAAGTGAACCTTTATGTTCAGTGGAAAGGCCGATGGATGATTAGCTCTGGAAATACACTAGCTTTGCCGTGAATAAAGCTGGAATTGTGAACGTTAACTCACAGAAAAGGGGGATCGCCACCAATCTTCACTTTGGAGTTTTTCCCCTCAGCAGACAGCTAAGTGTTGCTCGGAGAAGCCTTGGGAGATGCCGAGTGCAGTTACCTTCCAGCAAGGAGAACGGGGCATGAGAAAGAGAACTGAGTCCCCTGCAATCCCCTTTCCTCCCTTCTACTCCTGCTTCCTCATCTCGCACCTCAGCCCATCCTTGTTGTGCTGTAGTTGCTTTACGCTGCTGCACATGGTAAAGAAACGACTGTTTGTTCTCCCGAGATCCGAGATCCCAGCCCGACTCTTTGCTCCNAACTGTTTGTTCTCCCGAGATCCCAGCCCGACTCTTTGCTCCAGGGGAAAACTAAGTGCAAAGCAGGGCGAGTGAGGGAAATAAGGATGTCTGGACAAAGAAGCTTGAGCAGTTGTCCCTTCACTGCATGCAGCAATATTTATCACTGCAGTTAGCACCAAAAAATGTATCAGTGGGTAGTGTTGCTCTTCGAAGCCATCTCACCTGCATGTTTGTCCCGGTGTCACACCTGATTCCAGACTCTCTTGTACCACTGCTCCCTGCGGCAGCGCAGAGCTACTGGCAAGATTCTTATGTTAAAACCTCTTTTGTCATTGTTGGCTTTGGCATGAAAAGCATCCATCAGCCTTGCTGGTGGGAGGGAGCTGCACCCTCTCCATGAGCACTTAGCATATCCAGAGGGCAGAAACCTGCTTTCCGTCAGAGTTTATTTTCCTGAGAAATACATGCAAAACTTCTTGCTGCCTTGTGTGTTCCTTCAAGGGTGTAAAAAGTGGAAGAGAAGTAAAAGGTGCTGGCAATCACTATAATTTTTGTGTGGGTCACTGTTTCATTTATGTTAGCATTAGTATTTTCAACAAATAGTTAGAAGATAAAGTCCTTCTGTTGAGATGGACTTGAATGACACCATCCTCATGCAGTAACGTGGTAGGACTGCCCACCCGCCCGGGCTGTTTCCTGCCTTTCTCCAGAGAGGAAAAATACCCCACCAAGCATAAATGAAAATAAATGCGTTTGCACATGACCCAACTATACACATTTCTATCCTGGGGTGTTCTTGGAGAAATGACTCTTTCCTACGTATTTCTGACCACCGCATTTATGCAAACAGTGTATCTGTTGCAGTGGCTAAAAGCAGCTTTGCTCAGAATTCCTCGGTGACAAATGTGTGCCACTTTTTACTAGCATGTTCAGTGCTAAGCGGTTTGTATTAAAAGCAGGTTTAAATGTGTGTTATTTGTGAGGCTGCCTTCAGCACCCAAAACATGATAATCCTGAATTTGTGAAAGTTAGTGATTATTGTGAAACTGAAAATATATTTTTTTGCATGTTACGTATCTGGGTATGCAATTAAATGGCTATTAATACATTAAATGTGTTTAAAATGTTGTTAAACAAGCCACAACTCATTGTGTCTCCAGACTTGTGTAAAAGGACTCGTGTTCACTGCAAAGGAGGCATGCTTATCAGATGGAAAACTCAGTAAAATCTGGAGAATTTCTTTGTGACTGGGTAATAAGGAAAGGTGAAGCTCTGCTCACGCAGAGTATCCTGTTCCGCTGCTGCAGATGTTCATACAACTCTGTAAGATATCAACAGTATTTTTCCATGGCTCACTACTTATGTGAATAATCAGCTATCACTCTCTTTTGCAGTAGGCTTGATTTCATAAAAATCAGTACTGGAATGGTATTAGAGCTTGCAAATATTTCAGTCAGCTTTAATACAACTTTTTTATACTGTGCTGGAGTGAAGCCATAGTCTGAAATAATTTAACATTGTAAGTGGTTCTAAATGAATGCTCTTGCAGATTATTTCCATCACATTTGTGGAATAAAAAAAAAAAATCTCTTCCCACCTAAATAATCTTTAAGTCTATTACCCTATGAGAAAACAGTCATTTCAGGTTTTAGCACCTGAGTGGTGCTGAGCTCTGGTGATACTAATAGGTGGGGAACAGCTTTGAAGAATAAATTCACTGCCTTACTGTGAAGAAAAACCTTCTTGGTGCAGGTTTAGGTGCCTGACAAATAGATTCTGGATGGGCAGAGTCCACTGTGCTAAACCTGTTGCTGTAATGCTGTAGACTACCCCTTTCTGTATGAGGATCTGAGATAAATATATATGTTATTTTTGGTAAACATGCACAAATCCACATGTGTATATATGGTTCTTTCAAATGTCAACACTATGTTTTTATATTTGCCAGTTTACTAATTATGAGCTAGTCTGGGGTCATGGGCAAAGTGCAGATAAATCCTGAGTATAATGCAGAAGGGAGACTGCTTCTTCCAGGAACTTACTTCCACCTTGTTTCCCTGCTTTCAGAACGCTCTCCAAGGAGAAGAGAGCAAGAACTGTGTTCTGCTCCTTGCACAGGGCACATATACCAGGAAAGAAAAGGTTACAGGAGGCCTGAAGTGCCTTGTTTGCACAGCTCAAAGCTCAAGAAGAAAAGGGTTGGGTAGGTCCCAGCCCTCTGCATGCCACAGAACATGGTGTGTGTGTCCCCATGTTCAGAGGAAACCAGCTGAATTCCTAAAACACCATCAGAAGCCTGTGGAGCAGCACAGCCCCACTTGAAGACTGGTCTCTAAGCTCATGTGAACATTTTGAGCTGGAGTGGGAGGCAATAATATCTGTCTACTTAACTATTTATTGCAATGGCTTTAATATTCTGCTCTGAGCCACACACCATTTCACTGTGGGGTTTTGCTTGAATGTTATAAAGGTTTATGCATTTTTAAATAGAATTTGATGTATGTAACAACTGCTGTGAGGAAAAATGATTCTGATTTCTTAGTTTAGGGGTGTTTTTATGGAAAATGGAAAACTCCAAAAGTTACTACAAAAGCTTATCTGTAGTTTATTTCTAATGCCAATACTGAGAATGGAGATCGAAATCCAGAGTTATTTTCCTTGTTGGGAATTGGGAAATCCCATGTCTTGCAGTTTATTGCTTATATAACACTTAGGATTC
>VWPW01013111.1:0-97671 GCA_013389825.1 Crypturellus undulatus
TTGATCATCCCTCGATATTGTTAATTTAGTCTTTTCCTTATGAAATGATGCATTAAAATGGAAAAAAAAAAACCCACATTCCTGTGGTACTTTGGTTTGAGAGAATTATACACTGAATAACACATTACATGTTATGATTAAAATGCATTTTCAAGAACATTTGTATTTTTTTCTTGGACATAAAGGAGAAAATGTGCTATTCAAAAACTTAAGCATTTTAGTATCTTGTAGGAACATATCTAGGGAACGGAGGCCTTCCCATGGGAAGTGGCTGCAGGGAGCTGAGCTTAAAGAAGATAGCGGACACTCCCTGAGTTAAAGGAATGTGAACAGTAGTCCTTGAACAGCAGGTATGAGAAAGTTGGGCGAGACAGAACCTTGATTAAGCTTGTCAGTAAGGAAGAAGGACTGGTGCGCAGACCTATGGTGTGAATACACGCCGTTATCCACGACCAACTGAATGCGGTAGAAATGCATGGATAGTAGCCTGTGACCAATCGTAGCTGTACGCGTGTAGAGAGCTTGCTTCTGCTTGTCTATATAAGTACGCTATTCGGGCTAAATAAGGGATTCACGGATCAGGATCAGGATCTAATTCACATGGAGTCTGCGTCTGTGATCCCCTCCCAATTCCTTGGGCCGGCAAGAAGTTTCCAACAGTATCTGGCTTCACAAACTTGAGACCTCAACTTTAGAAAGGCTAAAAAATAGAGCTGTAATTTATATTTGTTTCACTCTTCCATTTCCCCACCGAAGATTTTTACTCCATGCATTTCACTCCCTTTCAAAAACCTGTCAAGAATCCAAGACTTTTTGTCTGGAAGAGAAATATACAACTATTTCCTCAGCCTAGTGTCCTGTGATGTGATAACATATGTCTCAGCCTAGTCAGGATTACAGAAACTACATTTATGCAAATTATAACTCATGAGATTCCCTTAAGGCAGGGCATTATTGTCTTAAAAGAGAAAGGCTGAAGCATGTGAGAGGATCATGGATGATTCAGCCTCCAGAAAGAACCTAGACAGATGAGCTATGCTACAGGTTCATCTTCTGTATCAGGCTGAAGCAGCCTCAGGGCTAAGTTTATGATAATTTTGCCATTTTTGTTTCCCCAGGCAGACCCAAAGAGCAGTATCTACCAGAGCGCTCCAAGCAGAGGTTGCCTAAAAGAGCAGATCAAGTTACATCTCACTCACTTACAGCATCCCCAATTACTTTTCCTATCTGCAAAACTCTTGTTTTTAATGCTGGTTGTGTGAAGAGCATTTTTCCCACTGCTCTAAGTAGCTCTATTTCTCTATGAACTGTACAGAAAGATTTCTTACTACTGCAAAGCTGAGGCACGCCAAGGCACAAGTCCTCTGCTGGTCCTTGGTGGGAGAAGCAGAACAGCTTTGCAGCTCCTTCACCTCGAGATGTTGTGATGAAGATTGCTCCTGCTTCATCCAGTTTTAACCGCTGCAAAAGTTTGCTGTACTGATGTACACTGGGAGTTCACTCTGGTAAGACAGTGAGATACTGAGAAATAGAAGGTCTCTTTCTCCTGACTTCATGAGCTTGTGTAGGGAAATAAAGCCTTTTAGCATACTAGGCCTTTGGGTCCAGTTTTGCCTTGGATAATGGAAACAGCCAAGGCGAATGGGAGCTTATGCAGCATTTTATGCTTCCTTTGTCAATCAATACACTATGAAATATAAGCTATACTGAAAGGCAAAGTTTACAATAAGTTACATTTGCATAACCCCCACTGGCCTCAGAGCATCACAGAAGCTTTCAGCAGTGCTTCAGCTTCCTTTGTACCTTTTTTCCCTGCAGAAACAGCTCCTGGTGTACACAACGAGGGCTCCGTTGGAGGACAAAGTTAGGTCATTGCAGATGGTTGCAAACAAAGTGATGATTACACTGCACAATCAAGAGCCAGCACACAAGTCCCTGTAGATCGGAGCACTATGTGACTTTGCACGAACAAAAGGTCAGAAAAACTGAAAGAGTTGGGAGGTTAGTGTTCTGCCCAGGAAGCTCATTGCAAGCAGGTACTTGTTGTTTTGAGAATGCACGTATACACGTTCAGATTTAATTGTAAGTAGCAATAGTATGCCAGAGAGATCATAATAATCTAGCCCACTCCAGGCCTATGAGTTTTAGTCACTAATCCAATCCAAGCACAAAGCCTCCTGGACTGGGAATTTTGCTACAAGAGCATTAGGATGTTCCTAAGATGCAACTGAAAGGCGAAGTTTACAATAAGCTACATTTGCATAACACCAGCTGGCCTCAGATATAATCATGGTCTTCAAAATACTCACAAACACAGCATTTGCTCCATGAGTCCTGCATGGCTTTCCCTTACACTAGATTTACAATGTGAATTTGCTGAGCTGAATGATATTCTACTTTGGAGAGGCAGAATATGGTTAATCCTTTAGAGGAACTTGTAGATCTATGCAATTTTGGTACATCCTTATCAACTTTATTACCTGAAACAGTGCCTTGCCAGATTATAGCCCAATATGAGCAAATACAATTGAAGAAAATAAAATCAAAATAGTGAAAATAAAATCAAAAGAGTTCTTTCTAATGGAAGCTGATTTTTTTATTTAATCTATGTACATATCCCTGATAGAGTTGTTCCTAGAGGTACTGAGGCTGAGGTTACAAACCTCAATAACTAAACTAATAACTAAATAACTAATAACTAAATATAGAGGGAAACCCTGGAAGGCAGCAGACTGCAGGTCCTTCAGTTGATGGTGACAACCAGTAGAACCTACATGTGTCTGCTCCATCTCGGCAAGCTTCTTACAGCAGGAGCTACTCCTTGTCATACTCACTGCAAACACACATTTTTAGACTTTTTTCAATCAGTTGTTGTATATTATTTATATTCTTTTAATTGTTTTTGCCCACAGAAGTTATAACCAGTGAATAAAATAGTGGAATGTTCATTTTCTGCTTGTGCATGGAGTGAGGTCACTATTATATTTAAGATGTGTAGTGATAGATATGAATACACCTAGTTATTGTGACTTTCTAATATATTTCTTAGTGTTTAGACTAGTTCAGACTAGTCAGGGAGTGCCTGGTCTGGTTGATTTTATTGGGTTAAAATTGCCAAGTAGAAGACTTGCTTCTTGCTTGAAGAAAGACTTGCCTTTTTTCAGTCTCAAAAGAGTAACACACACTTCAGTGAAGTTAAATTTCCCTTTCTGTGTTGCCTTCATTGAAAAGGGAACACTCAGACTCCAGAGACAAAGGATTAAAAAAAAACTTTCATGTCTTATTGCAGCTAACTTCGGTTATGACTCCCTTTCTCCATCTCAGGCTCTGTAACCAGGATTTCCTTTGCCTTCTGAAGTAACAGTGAACCCAAATATTAAACAAAAACAGCTTTTAAGGAAGAAAACCATTGAACTTTTCATGTAGAAATATATATATTTGTTCCAGAAATTTAAACTTAATATGTGCATCTCTATTAAAAAGAAAGATCACAGTGCATAAAACTTTTTTTTTTTTAATTTTACTGCTCTTATAATGAATAGAACAGATTGTAGAGGAACACATCTATTGAGGTCACCAAGTGAGATATGCATCAGTCACAAGTCACTCAAGCTTCATTGCCATTAATTCAGTTTAAAGGAAATCGAAAATCATACCTGGTTTATAGTGATTTTTTTGTAAGTTACATGTACTACCCTACACATTCTGTAAAAAACACACTCCTGGCATGCATACATTAAAAAAAAAAAAAATCTACAGTACCTAAGACTAGAGGCATATAGAAAATACTTGAAAATGCAGAATGAGGTGACCAGTGCACTTTATCCAGTTTATTCTTACTAGAACAAGGCACCAAATTCCCCTAGAAACAAATTTCTTTATAAAGCACAAGTGCAATTTTTAAATGAACTTTAAATCCTACTAGGGTCCATAGGTACATATACATTCACACACGGATTCACACACTGTCAGGAAAACTCCAGGAAACTTTTCACCACATTTTCACTCAGGGCCTTGCATACAAACTCCACATATCCCATTTACTACAGAGTATGTATAACATACGCAAAGCCACAGTCTCACATCTTTAATCACAGAATGACAAATCTTTCTTTAATATTATTTCCATTTTGGGCTGTTAAGTTCCTGCTGGCTGATAAACACTGAGATAAGAGAGTGTCTACCGCAGGTCTATTTGGCCCAGCAGCTCTCCCAGGTCTGTCCCCTTCCAGGGCAGAAATAGCCTAGCTCTGGCATTAGTTCTTCATCTTGGGGACCACAAATTTAAATTTTGTCTATACAATTTAAATCCCAAGAGATGAATTAACTGTAATTCATTAGTTTGCAGATCAGTCTACTGCATTATTCAAACACAGTTTATTTTTATTTCAGTAAGCAGTGGGGGATATACCATTTTACAAAGGTAGAATGGAGGCAGAGAGAAGGTTTGATTTTTGATATGGGTTCACTTTCCTAAAATCACAAGAGTTTTATGTTCTCACATCATTCTTGACATTATTTGCAGCTGTAACTCCTGACCAGTTCAGTGAAATTCCATATTCCCCCAACGACAGGAACCACTCACTAGTCAGAAGCTTAGATTTGTCTAACCTCAGCTAGGAGCTTGATAATGGTGTTCAGAGACAAGAAAAGCTGTTAAAAAAAATAAAAAGTTGCAGTTACTTATCATCTCCCTCGCCTAACAGCTCCTCCTCATACCCAGCTAATGACACCAAGGTCCCCATGCTGATCCTTCCACCCTTCCCAACCCCCAGAGCAAGCCCATTTCATGAGTCAAATAAAGGAGGACTATGGTCAAAAAACATTTTCTGATCATTTAATTATAAGCTGTGCATGGTTATGCATGCACATGGCGGAAGGAGAAGACAAACTGAGGTCACCCAGGAAATTTTGATGCTGGCATTTCTTCACCTCCGGGCGTCTGACTTTGCAGCTTTAATGATATTCTCACCACGAAGAAATTTTGTGCATCTTATATATAGATTATGGGCTGCTGTCTATTGGCAGACACTCACAGTATTGACCGAATGCGGTCTGAAAAAAGGCAAACTTCTCTGTTGTGCACAGTTGCCCTAACTAGAAGATCATTTCACTGCAGGTATTACACCCTGAATTAAATAAGAACCTAATTTGAATTCTGTGATATGCCCAGTAATGTATTCATGAAAAGTTACTAATGTGACCATAATTGAATGGGGAACAATGCATGTGACCTTTCCTTTAAATTACCGTCCCTGGCTTTTAATGGATTTCTCAAAAGTTACTGCTATTAACAAGAGTACTATAGAAATGAAGTCAGAGCATTAAATCCTGTAATTATACTGCTAAAATGCAACTAATACCTGCAAATAATCTACTGAGGCATCAAGTACTGCCTTGCCCAGTTAAAACTAGAGAAAGACTAGACTGAGATAGCCACATTGACTGTTAGAGATAATTATAACTAAGTCAACAGAGTTAATTAATTGTTCTATTGAAAGTTGCAGAGATGGTGAACTTACTGGGTCAGAATTCACGTGGGGATATGAAGTTACTTTACATCTCCTGCAGTGTGCATCGACATCTAATGGGCATGAGATGACAGGGTCCTTTCCAGCACTGGCACCCAATATTAATTGAGCCCATTTGAAGATGCTCTAAATGAGGAGTGAATGCACTCCTCATAGTCCTTCAGCAGTGAGGAGAAAACTCAGTCCTGTCTAAGGCTCTATTAGTGTTCAGGTAATTTTTAGTAGCCCCAAGATCATCACCCACATCCCTACTCTGATGGGCTTCAGCATCTGCTCTGTAGATACAGTTTCTTCTCACCGGAGAAAAACTACAGCAGCAGATCAGAGAAATCTCTGCCTATTCGCAGAAAAAAAAATACAATAATATATTCTTCCCTGTATAATCTCACCTTAAGAATGTCTGTGTCCCAGGATGAAGGGACTATCTCTACGTTTAAGACAAATGCTTGTGGTTCTGGTCTTTTCTGCTAAGAAAAAGGCTGTTTTTCATGATGAGGAGATTTTTCCTATTAACCTCCCATTTCACATAGTCCTAGTCAAGTTTTCAGCTCACTATCAGTTACACCTAACTTATAACAAAGCTAAGAGAAATGTTCTGAAACCTTTTAGTAGTTCCCTGAATCATCCTTCCACCTCTCCACGGGTCAGTTATGTTATAGCAAATGTTTTGTGTTTCTACTCACGTTCAAGAAGAAAAATCAGCGAGCTTCTAGCTAATATCTTTTCAATTACCTTATCAAAACTCAAGCTGCCCCTCTGTGGACTAGTAAGCATTTGCCCAACATCCTTCTTTATTTGATTTAATATTCTAAATACCATTTTATGACCTCATGTTTATAGAAATCAATGTATAACTAAGAATCCAAATACACAAAATCAGCTATAAATAGCAAAGGCATTCTAACAGTGCAGATTTTTTCTACCATGCTATAGTTTCCAGCTATTATTACTATTTCTTAAGTACAATTACATATAGTTGGTGCTCAGTGGAGTTTACAGCTTTCCGTATTTCCCTCTTCACATTTATTTTTCTGCCCTCACCAAACCTAACTGCTAATAACAGGGACTATCCACTCCATTTACAAAAGAAAAAACATTGCATTTAATTACACAGATCTATCAACTGAAATATTTTAGTATTAGGCACTGGAAAAAAGAGGACTAATGTATGTACTATGCTATTTACATTGATTCATTATATGCAATACCCATGTAATACAAGCCACTAAAGACACAAAAGTCCGTGGGAAACGGAGCATCTGCTTTATTCTATCAGCTTTATTAACTAGCCTTTTATTTGGCTTTTGAACAAACCCAATATAACTAATCAGCATGAGATTTTTTTTGCAAATGGAAATGCTGCAGTCAGATAGATACACTTTGAGTACTCCATATTGAACACCATGCATTAGATGAACAAATAATTGTTTTTTTTTTCTCCTGTGGAGAAGAAAGCTATTTGCTCTTGCTGACTTCAGCAGAGAAAGTCTTAGTTCTGTTCTGCTTTTCCTGGAGACAGCAACAGAAATCATAGAATCATAGAATGCCTATGGTTGGAAGGGACCTCTAGAGGTCATCTAGTCCAACCCCCCTGCACACGCAGGGCCACTTAGAGCACGTGGCACAGGGCTGCATCCAAGCGGGTCTTGAAGATCTCCAGAGAAGAAGACTCCACAACCTCTCTGGGCAGCCTGTTCCAGTGCTCTGTCACCCTCACTGTCAAGAAGTTCTTCCTTAAGTTCCCGTGGAACTTTTTATGCCTCAGTTTGTGGCCATTTCCTCTGGTTCTGTCAGTGACCACCAGTGAAAAGAGGCCAGCCCCATCCTCCTCACTGCCTCCCTTGAGGCACTTATAGACACAGATCAGGTCCCCTCTCAGTCTTCTCTTCTCCAGGCTGAACAGGCCCAGCTCCCTCAACCTCTCCTCATAGGGCAGATGTTCCAGGCCCCTGATCATCCTCGTGGCCCTGCGCTGGACTCTCTCCAGCAGCTCCACATCCCTCTTGTACTGGGGGGCCCAGAACTGGACACAGTGCTCCAGATGTGGCCTCACCAGGGCTGAGTAGAGGGGTAAGCGCCCCTCCCTCGACCTGCTGGAGACGCTCCTCTTAATGCACCGCAGGATGCCATTGGCCTTCTTGGCCACGAGGGCACACTGCTGCCTCATGGTCAACTTGTCATCCACCATGACGCCCAGGTCCTTCTCTGCAGAGCTGCTCTCCGGCAGGTCAGTCCCCAGCCTGTACTGGTGCCTGGGGTTATTCCTCCCCAGGTGCAGGACCGTGCACTTGGCCTTGTTGAATTTCATGAGGTTTTTGACCGCCCAGTTGTCCAGTCTGTCCAGGTCCCTCTGGATGGCAGCACAGCCCTCTGGAGTATCCGCTACTCCTCCCAGCTTTGTATCATCTGCAAACTTGCTGAGGAAGCACTCTGTGCCTTCATCCAGGTCGTTGATGAATAAATTGAACAGGACTGGACCGAGGACTGACCCCTGGGGCACTCCGCTCAACACAGGCCTCCAACTAGACTCTGCACCGCTGATCACCACCCTCTGAGCTCTGCCATCTAACCAATTCCCAATCCACCTCACTGTCCACTCCTCCAGCCCACACCTCCGGAGTTTGTCCAGGAGGATGTTGTGAGGGACGGTGTCAAAAGCCTTGGTGAAGTCAATGTCCTACCTTTTTCTTCTCCCAGTTAAAAGAAAGGAGCTTGTCGCAGTGCTCTTTATTGAAGCATTTACCTGAAGATCCCCTTTCATTATAAGCGGCTCCCGGTTGCATTTTGCAGGTCATATTTTCACACATCCTCGGTAATGATGTCACTGCCTTGTTTCATCTAGGGAGGTAAAATACATAGATACAAATTTTCCCGTGACAAAGAATCCCATAGACTCTTTCAACCTGGCATTTATATGGAAGCTTTTTGATAATCCTCTGTCCTCCGCAAGAACGACTCCAGCTCCAGCACAGCTAACCGTACAGCTTATTGTCTCACCCAAATATGCTTTCAACATGTGGCAAACGGCCACCAGCATGATGCAAGTCCACTGGCAGAGAGCACAGAGCTGGGAGCAAAGCTGCTAAGCAGCTCCCATGCCCCAGAGCCATCACCCGGAGTGATTTGCCAGTGATTTGTGCACCACAACAGCGCATTTCAGTTTGACAGTCAGAATCATGCTGGCACTAAACAGCTTTGATAATATTTGCCTTGACCATCGGAAAAAGTAACTGCAAAGGAAATGAAATAGCAACAAAAAATAAGAGTTGCTGTTTGTTCAGGATGACAGAGCTGGGGAAGTTATTTCACTGGAAAGGTAAATCTGCCTCCTTCACAGAGAGTGACCTTTTAGATGACACTGAGGAGCCATTTTCACTATTCCAGAGACGTTCTTTTTATTCTGTGACTACAGATAACACCTTCAGGGATGTCAAATATAGCTGTCCTATCTCACAGTTCCTACAGATCTTACCTTTAAACTACCAAAAGTGTATGTACTACAGCTAAAGTGACTGTATCTCAGCCTTGCATTCTCCTTGCCTTTTTGCGTCAATGCCTGTCTGCTGTGCAATTCAGTACGTGAGTCCAGGCACGTGCCTCAGAATCTCCAAAATTTGGCCCATTCCTCCCAACTCACCACACAGATTCAGACCTGTACAGCTTTTCCCACAAAGGAATCCCAACTCCAGCTGCTTCAGCTTCAAGGTGCCAATACAAGGAATTTCAGTCCTTCGCTTTATTTTCTTTAGCCATTGCCCATATCTTAATGAGCCCAGCATTGAGCCCACTAGGGAGCCCATGAGATTGTCAACCACCAGTTCTCCAACCACAGAAAGGCATCACACTGGTACAGAGGCCCTGAGATCCAGAGGGCTCCTGCACAAGGAGGTTCTGCAACGTTTCAAGGACATTGTCTTATTCTCTCTATGTCGTCAGGAGCAAAGTTGCCTAAGTAGATGACTGTGCCATTTTGGAGCACTTTTTCTACTACTAGAGGCATCTCTGCAGGATGCAAGTACTTGGTCCAAAGTTTTCACCAAAGTCACACGAATTTAGAAACATAGTGACTCTGCAGCCTTGGCCAAGGATTTCAGCTGCATTTCCCAAGCGTTACGCTCACTGCGCTAAAAAGCACCTACAAAGCATTTCTCTGTAATATTTACTTTGTGAAATTAAAGCACACACACACACACACAAATCTGTTTCTTTTTTTGTTATTCCTTAGTTTGTGTAAGCAGCCTATTGTAAATATCAGGCTCCCAAAGTGTTGAGCATCACACTGACAAATTCATCCTTAAAGGACAGAGCCTGAAACCCAGGCCTTCTCTATTTTCATGTACAATGTCTGCATTAGGACCAGCTGCAGCAGTGTCCATTTAGCTGTCAACTCCAATGGCATCTAAGTTAGACAGACTAATGAGCTGGGGCAGCCCCGACCTTGGCAAACGCTTGGGTCACTGCACCTCAGAGGTGCAGGGCTCACCATAAAAGCCTTGGTCCACGCACAGCTGGATTTCTATTGAGCAGCACTTCTCCATGTCAAAAAGCTCCATCAAGATTTGGAAGGATGAAGGAGGAATACTGCAAGATCCAAGCTCATTAGCGGAGCAGGTGTGGATGTCTTCAGCTGAATAAGCAGGTCACTTTGGGAATTACATGAAACAGATGTCCTGTCTTTGCATTCCTTGAACATTTTCTTCAGATAAATTGCAAGTGCAAGGTTTAAGGCAGAGTCTGTTATTTATCTCTTTAGCAGCTCTTCTGTTTTCTCTCAGCATCCCAATTTTTTTCTGTAAAAAGATGACTGCACTTTTTAGAAGCTAGAGACCAAGGGACTTGATTTGGCAAACAAAATGCCTCCTGCTAAATGAATTTACTCAAGTTTGAGCTAGAGAATCCTGGGAGGTGTTATGCACATGGTACACAATATGCACATAGTCAAATGATGTAGAGATTCATTGACAGAAATTGCATTCCAGGATTTGCTAAAGGGGCTTTCCTTCAAGATCCTCTCCCAACAACATTTATTGTTCAAGGGGTCCTTTGCACACAGATATTCCCCAATCAAGTCTTTGGAACTGTGGCATCCTGATGAAGAATTAAGGAATCTCCATAGCCTCCCATGCAGAATGTTCAGAAATCTGTTTCTTCCATTTATTTTGCTTTTCACTGCAATAATAATTGTTGCCGTTTGACTACTCATTTCTCCCCAAGGTAACAGGAGTCTCAAGTGAATCTCTCATTAGGTATTTCCATCTAAGCCATAGGATATGTGAAACGCCTTGCATAAGTAATGTTCAACTGACTAAAAAAAAGCCAACTGACTTTTAAGACATATTAGGAAAAAAAGTGTTTTGCAAGTCCACTATGTTGTACGTACTTGACAACTTTACCCTCGGCAACTTAGGAACATATTTTATTGTCCAGCTGCTCTCTCTATTTACCATTACCTGATTAACTCTTTGAAGATTATCTTTACATGCCATTGACTAAAATCACCTTCTATTTACTCTCTTTTGCACCAGAAATCCGACCACCTGCAGCAGAACTTAACTAGCATGCACCAGCAGCATAGGAGAGTCTTCAAGCCTCTTATCTGAAATAATCAGAAAATATAGAATTAAGAATTTCCCTAGGAGAGGAGATGCAGAGTGTCATCATAAGTCCTTGCATTAAGTAATTCTGTACCCTAAACACGGTGCCCATTCAATAAGGAAGATCAGGAAAACCAAGGCAGGGGCTATCCCAGGCCACAAGACATAAGGTAAAACAACTCTCAGACAGTTGAATTTATTTGGGAATTATTTAATCCCTTGAGTCAAGGACTGACTTCAGCTACATTTGGCTCATCTCCTTGTGAGTGATGTTGAGTATATCTGTCATAAATACTTGATAATTATAAATCTTCTTAATTTTAAGAGAAAGAAAATAGAAAATCCCAAGAGTTTTCTTTCACTGGAAGAATAAACCATGCAGTAAAAATGAGTTTCATGAACAAACTAATTAGAATATTGGTTTAACAGTTTGGTCAACAACAAATAATGTAGATTTTCAGATTTACTCATTAACATTAATATTTTGTTAAACAACGTGAGGTGATCAAAGTAAGGAATAATAACAACGCACAAAGGACGAGAGCTTTAAATTCCACCCTGAGATGTAGCAGTCCCACGCGCCACAAGTATTGCCACACTTTGATGAGAACATCCAGCAACATGTTTCATATCTTATCTGAGCAGGAAAAAAAAATCCAGCCCTTTATGGGTTTTCAGCAGACCCACCATCTATTTCTTTGCTTTGCCTCTTAAAAAAAAATAAATAAATAAAAATAAAAAGGAGCTTCTTTCTCTAATTATATCTAGATAATAAATAAACAGAAACAGTGGCTAGAATAATAGAATAATCAAATCTGCATCAGGAGGAATGGATGGAAAGAACAATATGCACAACCCAGAACTGGGCAAAAGAAGCTTCCAAAAGCCTGCACAGAGAATTAGTTCAGGTCTCAAGACAAAGAGGCAGTAATATCCCAAATCCATCAGCATTACCAGAAGTTTATGCAAAATAAATTCCATGAGTGTTTGAAGTAATGTCAGATGACAATAATACCATAGTGAGGCAGAGTATATTTTATGCATCCTGCTCATTAGCTGTAAAGCCTATCTGCATGACTGTTTTTTGTCATTTGAATTAATCACATTATATATTATAAAGAGACCCACTGAGCCCTCTAGTACATAAAGCATTGAAAAGATGTTATTTAAAAAGTTGCTTTGGAAGTTTGCAATTAGACATATTTATGCAATTGCATTCATTGCTCCACATTCTGTCATTTTGCATCAGACTAAAGATATGGGAATTTGTTTAAACAGATGGACATTTATAACCACTGTAGGCAGGCTTAGAAGAAAGCAGCAGTACTATTTTGGAAGGTTATTAATTTTAAAATCCAAGTTACACAGCAGTCATTCATGCATAAGTAGTTTTATCAGACTATTTCACAGGAAGTTTGCATAGCATCGCTTCAACTGAAAATATATACATATCCAGAGCTAACTGGAGATTTTTTCCAGGCTGACACAGACTCTCAAGAAAATCCATGTTCAATGTAGGCCTATGAGCAATGCCAAAACCCTCAAACGACGGTGTGTACTTAGGCTTCTCTATGCATAATATCTTGGTTAACCACGAGACTTAGAGATCTAAAGCAGAGAAAAGGAGTGCTCAAGTCAATGGTGAGAATATTCCCTGTGTAATGGTGTATGCTCATTCCCTCACACGAACTGTCAGTCAAGAAAGGAATTCAACTTTCTGCTTCATCCCTCATTGAAATATTCTCCTGGCAGCTTGAAGCCCGAAGACCTCTTCCAAACGCATCCAGTGCCACTTTATACCAGCTTATTTCTGTGCGGGGACTGTCTGTTTGTTTAACCAGCTCTTCTCCCTCCCTGACATTCACCCAGCATTTATTTATAGTTAACAATCAAAATCCTCTGCCTTCTTGTAGCTATGCTGGAAAAAACTCAGCTTGACCTTGCTTCCTTGCCCATTCCTGATCATCCTCCTGCACCTCCTCCAGGCTGAGTTCATCTTTGCATGTCCCTAGGGTGAAACAGTCTTTCATGCAGCCAGGCAGCACTGGGCACCAATTATTTTTTTTACTAATGCTAACTTGGAAAGAAAGGCAAATTGAAAGAGCACTTTTTTTTTTGAAAAAAAAAAATAAAATAAAAAAGAAGAAAAAGACAAATCCGTTTCCAAATCATCAGCAAGTTTTAACATAAGAAGTTCATCCAGCTGTAAAAGTGAGACGTGGGCACTGATTTTATGATATGGATTTTAGGGTATTTTAAGTAGATAGGAAAAGTTTACTAGTTACTTAATATGGCTTTGAGTCCACCGCAGCCTCACTAAAATGTCATTGAAAACATTTTCTGTCTAAACAGTTCTGTAAAATTTTTCTAAGGGGCATGATTGGGTTCATTAACGTTGGTTGACCTGTGCACCCTTTGACAGGTAAGTAACAAGAAGCAAAAATGGGGAGTTCTTATGCCAGTGCCAATTAGGGAAGAAATAAGTGGGCAAGAGGAGCAGGTATCATCGTTCAGGCAGGGCTCACACGTCTGCTGTAGGGAAGCTGCATCCTCACTGTTATCCTTCCTATGACAAACATTGCAGGCAGGGAGCCATTGGGGGCTCTTTGGACTTCTAAAGTTATTAGACATGTAAATAAATACACTATTAATTTCACAGCTCAAACCAGCTGATGAAATGTCTGAAATACAACAGAAAACCAAGAGCTGGACTCATTGAGGGTGCAATCTTTCAGCCGGGGTTGGCCATCTCCATGGGGCCATGTGCACTTGTCCCTTCCCAGATGGGAAACCTGACAACAACCTGAACCCGGTCGATGCAGGGCGATGCTCAGTAAAGGAAACATAGTCTCTCCTCTCCTGGCCTCACGGGGAAGTTTCCCCTAGGCACCCTCCGGAGGGAACAGCATCAGTCAACACAAGCAGAGTGCACTTGAACTGGATGTCCCAGCAATTTTTTTCTCATTCATTATCAATGAATTTTTAGAGTTCCTGCCCTCCCACCACCACTTAAGTATATGAGTCGTTTACTAGTAGAATATTGTCACACTTTGCAATATCACCCTTTCAAAGACATGAGCCCTCTCAGGATAGTGCTGGGGGTTATTGATCTGAACCACTGACACAGCAGATAGATAGCATCCATACAGAGGAGAGATGTCCAAGGTCAGATTCCTTCTTAAAATATACCTTTGGCTACTTGCAGTTTGATTAAGTTCAATAAACCATCAGGTATTGACTGGCAGCACTATTTATAAATAATCAGCCTGTACAGTGCTGACCTCTTTTTTACTTAATGAAATTTATTTTCTGTCGTCAGCGTCAGGTATTTTGTGTCAGTGAAACAGTGTGACCTCCCTCATGCTAAAACTGAAATTGTATATAAAGTCATAAAAGTCCTGTGGTAGCAACAGCTCCAGGAAATAACATATATCTGCTCAGGTAATATAAACTAGATGTTAAGTCTTTAAAGGCCTGAGCTGTCAAGCAAAGTGCCAAACCATCCATAAATGCTTGTAATACCACTGAGCAAAAGCTCTTCTTCATTCAGGCTCCATGAAATAAGGGATGAATTAGGTACAAGCAAAATTTGTGGGTCTCCCCCTGCTTCTGCTCTTTTCTCATCTTGCTTATCAGCTTATTGCTGACCTATACGTTCTCTTGTACCATCCGTTACAAAAAAAAATAAAAAATAAAAAAAAAGAAAGTCCAGGAAGAATAGGCTTACAGCCTTAGGCCATAGTATATTTAGCAGCTCCCCTGTGTGCTACTATCATTTTAATTCCTGTTGTCAAAACATATGCTGAATACTTCCTACTCCAGTTATTGCATGCAACTGCCGTTAGACGAGGTAATAGGATCGTGAAACGCCCCGGTCAGACACAGCAGCCAAATCTCATTATGTGCCTATACCACAGCCATATTGCACTTAGAAAAGCTGCTTAGTTTTCTTCTTGTCCAAATATACGCCAATCCACATCGAAAGCAGTTCATTTTGTGTGTGCACACATATTTATATATACAACACTACATTACGATAATTTGATTTCTAAGTGGGAAGCGTTCTAGTTATGTACACATGGTTAATATATGTAGGGGGATGTGCAGACCCAGATTTATTCCAAAGCAAGATTAAAACTCTCCGGCTGATCCGTATTGATTCTGTTTCTGCAGTAACATCCACCCGTTCATCTATCCTTGCTGCTCCCTGCTGCTGGGGAGGGCGGCACGCAGTATTGCTGAGGCAGCAGCACCTGTCATGTTCCAGCGTATGTCTGATGTTCCTGCATCACCTTGGATGGTGCAGGAGCAGCCAGCATCCTTGAGCATCTGCCAGTTACACATCTCTATAACTGATCTTTGCACAACACTTGTGGTCAACAGGCAAGACTACTAATTCCTGAGCAACTCAACACGGAGTTAAATGTTCTGCTCCAGGGACATAGCTAGTATCAGCGTTGATGAGGTCCAACCCAAAGGAGCCAAACTGGCCCGGGCCAGTTCCATCTTCTCCTCTGCAGCAGTGGCCACCCAGGGCACACTCAGACCAAAAGCCAGGCAGTTGCTTGAAAGAAGTGAGTAACAATGCCCAGACAGAGTTTTGAAGCCCCTTGGTATTTACAGAGTATCATTTCAAGCTCAACATTATTGATGTTCAGCAGGTCTGTACTAAAAGTCTCCAAATCCAGCCATCAATGCGACTGAGTCACTGTACAGACTTTAGTATTGATCTGAGTTTCACTTCATTGAATGTTGTTTTACAAGGTTCAGAATGCACCTGTTTAACACTGTTCAACAGCCTGTGGTTGCATCATCAGCACTAAATGGCCAGGCAAGACACTAACTGCTGGTAAACTTCATATTAACAGTAATATCTGTTTGGTGAAATTATTTTTAAAAGTTTGTAACATGCTCAGCAATATTCACATTAAGTCCAAATATGCTACCAATACAGCTTATTGATAAGCATTTGGGATTCAGATACGGCAACACAAGATGCAGCTGCCCTCAGTATACATTGCTTGTACTGTAAGAGCTGTGCTACAAATGTAGATTAATTTTTCATTTGCACCACTACTAATGTCCACATCCAGCACACTACTATTATTTTTTCTGGCTTCTCTTTCTTGAGTATGCATGAAACACCAAGTCTTGATCTATTTCTGCCATACACGGATGACAGCACGTGCTTGTTCAGCATTTATTCCATAGCAATATATCGCACAGAATAAAAAATGAGGGTTGGTAGCAAACCATCGTTCTCGCACTTCCACCAAGAAAGATCATTATTTATCTTTTGGGCAAGTTTAATATTTTACGGTAAATGGTTTTATGTACTAATATTTCCTCATTTCTATAGCCTCGAGTCAATATCTTCTATATTTTCACTTCTACAGCCAAGAGCTAGTAATGTTGAAAAGTATTGTGCATTCATTACAGAGGGGAAAAAAAGCTCCACATCAACACGATTCCTCTGTGCTCTGGTTAAAGGTTGCATTTTATTCTTCTCTCCTGCAATTTATTAAACCCTTTCCTAAGTGGAAAGTTGCTATTGAATTAATAGCAAGTCTTGTACTAGATACAAGGTATTTATGGAAACAACTGATATATTGCACAAGATATAAAATATGAATCAGCATTATTGAAAATAAAAATATGTATATTTTTTAAATGGCTCAGAATCAGCTGCAGACTAGCTTAGAGGTCTACCTGTTGTTTAACTATATAAATATATTTCTACTCATTTTTGATTGTACCTGGAGCTGAGATGACCAGCCAGTAAACTAGAGCCAGAAAGGTGCCTGGGGGTGTTTTCCTCTGTCTCTCAGTTCTTCTTTCAAAGTGCTTTCAGAAGAAAAAAATGCTGCTGAGCAAGCGGGTGGCAAAGACTTGGTTTACAGTCCAGAAATAGCAGTTGTTTTATTCACAGAACAGTTGCTAGACTGCAAAAACATAAACCTATTGTTTTAACCTTGGTAATTTATATTATAGAGCTATGAACTGCCCACTACCAAAATCCCTCAGGTGTTATTTCTGAGGTGTTATCCCTCAGCCATTATTCAGTCCTCAAGTCAGCAATAGGATAATTCATTTTTAAAGAAACCTCCTTTAGTTGCCACTAGCCACATGACCCGCACAGTGCCCCATGCTCCTGCTGGGAAGGCTACACTGTGATCCAAAACACTCCTGCGTTACACTCCTGCGTTTGGATTGCGTTACACAGGATGTAGCTGAACTCACTAAAGAAGTGCCAATAGATAAGGCATTCATAAAACTACCTGTGTTTCCCCCTTATTTCACCTCTTCTCTGCTCCCCAGCTCTTTGCTATGCAGAGCTGCAAGAACAGGACAGCAGATAGATTCCCCCCCTTCTCCAGCAGCAGCACTAGCCCATCCTTTTGGGCCTTCTATGCGTCTGGCTTTGCAGCTCACCTCGACAGCTCGTGATTATAGACAGCAGCAGTGGGGAACTGCTCTGTCCGCCAGTGCAGCCAGTAGCTACAGCATCGCACCAGGCAACATTTCTGTTGTCTCTGTCAGCAATATAAATGGTATTTCTCCACAGACTGAAGTCACATACAAAATAAACAGATTACTCCTGCAGGATAAAGAGAATAGATAGCCTTTCCAGTCACAGATCAACACCATTTCACAAGCTTTTATGCCTTTGGCCAGAATTCTTTTGAATCATGTATGCAAATAAAGCTCATTTACTTTGGGTAAGCAAGAGAAATTGTTTCAGCTGTGGGTGCTTCAAGAAATAAGACACAGAGAAGCACACCATGCAATGTTAGCAGTGCTTACTTTCTTCACATTGGTCCACAAGAAGGCCACGATTAACCAGCTGCTTTTCCAGGTGCTAAAAGGCAGCCTAACTGACACTAAAAATTAGCAACTCGTAATGACACTAAAACTTACCACCATGCCAAGCCTTTGGCTAGCGTAAGACACTGCAGCTCCTCTGGCCTCACCAGAGGAGCCTGCACCAAGTGACGGGTTGGGTCATGGTGTTTGACTTGGGGTGCTTACATCTGCAGAAAGTGAAGGTAATTCCATGGTGAAACCTGTTTGAGAGCAGCACCAGGTGCAGAAGCAGCCCTTGCTTCTGCTAAAGCACCCAGCTTATTTCTCTCAACTGTGTCCCTTACTCCTGCATGACTTGTTGGGTTCCTGCAAGCAGTGCTCCCAGGATAACAAGGCAGCAAGATGCCATACATGATTGTTCTGGACATGGATTGCCTTAGTTTCAGACTCACCTTCAAGTATAAAATTAGAGCAACCTTCCCTATATACGCTGTAACTCCAGGAGTTTTGGACAGATGCAGTTGAAATTATTTGCGTATATTCACTGACTGAACAGGGCATTGCTGGTTCTTTATGCCAGACTTGTGTGCAAAACATGAGCCACTGCAGCACAGCTTAATGCTATTTGTTAAAATGTCACGTTGTTTCAGACCTAGCACTGCTTCTCACTTACTTACAAGTCTGAATGGAGTCACCCCTGACACAAACACTCCTACACCTGTGCCCACTGCACCTGAACCTTGCCCAGCTGCGTGGCTTGGTGGCTTGGCACAGCCACTAAGCCACTCTCGACCAAAACTATCAAAGCTATAGCATAGTGGCAGGAGGCAAAGTGGTGGGGTTAAATTAGCTTTCCTCTGCAACATCAACAAAACGTATCAACAAAACACAGATGTTCTTTTTTTTCTCAGTGAAAACCATTTTGCACCTTGAAAACCCAAGTCTGGAAGGGAGACTAGCAGGCCAAAAGCAGCACCTTGCCCATGCAGTGCCCTTGGCTCGTGCAGCCTCACTGCCCCACTCCACTGCATGCAGGGGTCTGCACCGGCACCTCCGAGCAGGCTGAGCTTTGCAGCTCCAGCTGGAAGTAGCAGGGACGACTCCTTTAGCACCAGCAGAAACCTGCTTATCTCTACTTCCCAATATCTTATAGACCACCTTTGCAGAGCGTATGCTTGGGGTTATCCGTCAAAGTGTTTACACGTTTTGATGCGCTGTCATACAGTTCCTTGCACAGATGGGATCGAGTTACTTCTTGTCTAACAAAAGATTTTAGGGAGGCATTCAGGGAATCACTGTGCAACATGAAATGAATTTGGGTTTTACACCACCACTGCCTCCTCCAAGAGGTGCTATGAGTTGAGCAAACTCGTTTCACAGAGTGATTAGGAAAAAGAGATATCTGCCAGAGTCTGTAAATGCCTCAAAGCCCTTCTTGAAAATCTAAGTTGCAAAATGAAATGTCTTCTGGAGGCCCTTTAAGATCGTTTTAAAATGCAAAGTATATAAAAATGCACTTTATATAGTAGATTCTTTAGTTCCAATGTAAGTGTATTTTGTTGTAATTGAACTAGAATAATGTAGTTAGTCAGGCATTGTAGCCATATCTTCTTGATAAATGCCTAAGTGTTCTCCTAAGTCCTACCATAATTATTTATGAGAGTAGAAGCACCTGCAAAGTACATCTATTTTTTGACCACAACAATTAGATTTCTACCCTTTATGGATCCAGTTTTCATTTGAGGTAAGGATGGAGAAAAACCACTTAAGCAGGAGAATATAAAATTCCATTAGTTCAGGATCTTACCTAGTGTATTCATCTTCTATTGGAATAGCTCCACTTCCTTTCAGCTTATATTATCCTTGCTGCCATAGCTACAGGTTTATATTTGCCTCCCTTTCTGGGCCATTGCTAGCTGTCACTAATGACAGACAAATACCAATAGTCGCTGATGTTGGACATGTCAACATTAAAATTGGTCAACATTTGCTTGTCGTTGCACCCCATTGCTGGAACAATTGCCTCAGGATAATAACTGTTTTAAGGTGTTTTCACTACAGGAAAGGATCTACAAGGTTAAATCAGATTTTTAAACCTCTTAATTTGCTAATTTGCATGTAATCTACCAACTTCTCTCGCAATCAGAAAGAACACACCAAGCCAAGAATAGAAAACACAGCATTTCATGATAATTTCCAGACATTAGTACCCTGGGAATCCTGGTAAGTAAAGCAGCAGTGGGAACGTGCAGGAAGTAGGGTGCTGTGTTTAAGCGAAGCCCACATGGGAGGTGGGATCACACCTAGAGAGGACCCCAGGACAGGGTCTGAACCCCTTCTTACAGCAGTAATGCCTACCTTGGGCACAGGGGTGGGATGCTTGGGGAGCCTTAAAACTTAATCTTTAGCATTCTACAACTGCAGAAAGCTTTAAATGCAGCTTTAGTAGCCGCAAAACAGAATAAAAAGCTGTTTTGGTGCACAATTATAATTAAAGCTGAAACTCCAGCTTTTCATGCATGTTTCACTGTCTTGTGGTTTTCTTCATTCCTCAGTAGAGAATGGAAACTCGTAGGACATGTCTGAATTGATACCAACTCAAAGCGTTATTCTCCTTAAGGTGTATAATTTTAGTTCTTGTTCAGCTATGAGAATTCAGGATTTAATATCAAGTAAAACAGAAATTACAAATTCAGTTTAAAATACAGAGTTTACTCAGAAATCATTTAAGGAACGTATTTAATTTACTCCTAGGTAGAAAATTAAGTCTGCCTAACGCTTCCTCCTTATCCAAAAGGTTGGCAGTGGATAATTAGACTAAATATGCTCCTATCTTGATGTCACTCTGATTTATGGACTTAGTTGTTTATGTTGTTCCTATAATGAGGGAAAATTAAAGTGCCATAAATATGATTTAGGATACATTTTAATGGGGCACATTGAAAAATTGTTCCTTGACCTCTGATATCCAGGGCTGCCACACATTCACAGTTAATTGCAGGTAGGAAACTGAGGAACACATGATTTATCATCCTTTAATATTATGGCATGAAATGACAGAGAATCTCCAAACAAATTCAAACTGTTTTCTCCTCTGATATACACCATGGAAGCTTTTCACATAGCTGTGTTAAGTGTTTCACCTCATCAAGAGTGAGACAGAGAAGTTTCAGCCTCCAACTTTTTGGGGACATTCCCATACCTCCCTGGACATCACCAAAAATACTGATTTAAGCACTCAGGATAAAAGCCTATTCCCAAGTCCCAGCATAACCCTAGACAATTATCTGCAAATGCAGACTTCCTTCCTTCTGCAAATTCCTTTCTGTGACAAAGGAGTATCTTCTTACGTACAGCAGTGTTGCAATCACTCTCAGATTAGTCCTGCAGAATGGTACTCCATGTTCTTCTTCATTTCACATAAAGCCTTCATTAATAGCTTAGTTCAGCATTCACCATGTGTTCAGAGACTTCACAAATTCCTGTGGTTTTCGGAGAACCACATGAGAATTTCCTCTCCATGAATATCTGCCTCTAAGTAACCTTTGGATTTCCCATTCTTGGAGTTTCCACTAAATATTCCTGCAAAAGAAGGAAGGCGGAATACAGCAGGAGGTCTGCCAGCCCCTGTGATGCTCAGGGTGGTTTAAGCTAATCATTACATACACAGCTAAAGTAATGCCCATGCTGACAGACCTTCCCAAGTGAGAAAATCAGGAGGCTATATATTGACTCAAGGTTACCCCAAGTATTTGCATGACATATTGAAAGCGGTTTCTAGCATCTCAACAAGCTGCACATCAATATGTGTTAACTGAATGCCCAATAAAAAAAATCAGAACTGATGCTGAGGATTATATGAAACATGAGATATAGTAGCTACCACTAGTTTCATTTTTACAGGTTTGGAATTGAAAGTTCAAAATCCCTTTGTACATTTTCTCACTGGGTCTTAGATTTCTTTCAGTAACAGCAGTCCAACATAGGCTGGGACAAAGAAAGCCCAACCCATTCCTGCATTTGGTCCACAGTCCTCATAGTCAGTACAGTAGCTGTGGCTCCATGGCTGACAAAGTAACATCTGAACTTGAGTAGAGATGCAGCCTTTCCCCAGAAATTTCAGCATTTTGACTTGGATACTGATAGAATTAAAGGAACTATTTAGCTACCCTATGGGTTGACTTGTACAAAGCAGCACTTCATTAAAAATGATCTCTCGGGGTGTTCAGCATTTGGGGCAGACCTTCCTCACCTTCTCAGATGTTCCTGACAACTGAATGTGCAGCAGGCCGAGGTTAATGATGCTCCTGACCTGACACATGCCCTTTGGCTTTGGTAATATAAATTTTCCTGGTCATTGCCTTGAGGCAATTCACCAGTACAAACGAGAGGAAGGCTGTATCCCATTTGCATTTCCTCTGGCCTGAAGCCAGACAGGAGGAGCTCTTTAGCCCTTCTCCCACCTATTGCAAAATAGGGTGCTGAAGACACTGTCACATATTCCCTTATGAAGGCACTAAGTCCCCTGAGCAGCCTGCAAGCCACTTGTTTTGTCTCCTCACTATCTCCTTGGCTCATGGCTGTTGAGGTTAAAGATCAGCTCCATTTTTGACACGATGGGATGGGTAGGGATGGCTGAGCCCTCTGGCTACGCTGACCTCCTCCTGCTCAACGGGTTAACTTCTGCCTCGTCCCGACTAGTGTATAGCCTGCCTCTGTTGCAAACCTGCCTACCAGCACTAAGGAATGTGAAAGCATCATCCAGCTGCAAGCAGCAGGTTGACCAACACCCTGCACTGCCCACCAAGATAAAGGGGGTTACAAAAACACCAGTAGGTATAATGAAGACCTGTTGACTGTCACTGGTTATCTTTTGAAAGGCTGAAGGATCTGCCCAGGTCCTTTTGGAATCTTGAGGGAGCTGCTGTTGGGGTGTCCTACTAGACAGGTTGTGGCTCAACCCATACCTGGCAGCCCAGCTCCTATGCTCTTCTCACTGGATGTGTTGCCAGCATTTTAATCCTGAGAATAGTTCTTATTAATCTTCCCAAGTAATGGACAAAAACAGACATAAGTAATTACAAGCTTACACTTAAAAGTAAAAATAAGAACTAGAAGAAATGATTGTCACATTTTTTGATGCACAACTTCTATATTTACACCCTCTCTATTATTTCTAGGGAAGCTTTCTAGGCCATGTAATAGCAGTGTATGGAGAAGTGGAGAATATTTTAAGATAACCCCCTCTTCACTGTATTTCTTGGAGATAACAGATTTCTCATTTTATATCATCTAGAAATTCTGCCTGCAAGAGCCAGAAAGCAGGGATACAGGCTAAGATGTAGGCTTGCACTCCTGACAAATTCTGATGTGTGAAACACAAAAGATAAAATGAAGTGTAGCTAGATCATAACGTGCATCTTAGGGGTATTGTCAGTGATGACAGGCAATGAGACCGTTGCCAGCCTTGCAGATCTCCTGACTTTGTTAGCTTTCCCAAAAAACAGGAAACTTCCGACCCTGTGCTAAATACTGCAGAATTGAACCTGAGAATCAAAACTCATTGAGATCTCTTAAATACTTCCCCCAGTCAGAGACTGAGTTTTGAACAAGCCTTCCAGTCCCTTTGCCAAAAGCACATAACCATGGCATTTTCAATGGAAATGTTACCTCTCTGAAGGAAGAGAAAGGAGCTGAGCATTAATTATTTCATGAAGATCAAAGATAAAGCCTTATCTACTCTAGTGTCAACACTACTCAGATCACTGCCTGACCGTTATCAGAAGTTATCTTCTTTCTATTGTTCATTCTTCCTGTAAATGCAGGGATATTAGCAGGGAAAATTTCAAGTATATGGTCACATGGATTTTTTTTCTGAAAAGATCTTAAAAGACATAAGAGAAGCTAGTCAGATAATCTGAAGTAGTCAGATTTGTTTGTGTGTGTTTTTGTTGTTGTTGCTGAGTGAACTACTACATCTCATGAACTGCAAAGTTCTCCAACATGATTTTATATCAGAATGTTTATTTTATGCTGCTGGCAGGTATCTACATTTACAACAGTACCAAATTTCTCTTAGCACTTACAGAAAACACTGCTGGACACCTTAAAGCTACTACTTAATATAAATACATAAAGATTATGGATGTTAAAGATGGATGTTCCGGTGGCTTCCAGACTGCATCTGACTGTCAGACAGTCATACCCATGTTTTCTGCTTGGGGTAACAAAGAAGATTTAATCCTCCAGGTCATGAACTGAAATCCTGACCAGTGTTCAGGAAAACAGATAAATAGCAGTGCAGTAGTTTAATCCCGATCCTCATCCTTTCACATGAGGACACCAGAATGAGACGGCAAAATTCAACATGAACTGTAAGGCCAGGAAGAAGGCTGGTGTAGTAGAAGATGGAAAGGTATGGGTGATCACTGAATCCAAGAGATTCCTGGATATTTATTGATAATTTATTTCACTGGCTTGTAGAATAGGTGTTAATCATCATATTCCATTTCCTAGTAAGTAAAATACAGAAGAAATAGCTGAGGCTAACAGAGCCAAACCTCTGCAAGACCTTGTGAGATATCAGAAGGTCCATGGGGGTAGAATTGCTTTGACACCTTCAGAAGTCGAGGTTCCAGGTTAGGATTACAGGTACATAGCCAGCAAATACGAGCAAATCCTGCTGCTCCAGGCTGTGCTGGCACCTCAGCAATCTGCTCTTCCTGCTTTTCCTTTGGTTTAAGTAGCCCAGAGCGCAGGGCCTCGTGCTCCCTGACACCCTTGGGATGTTCAGTCACCACAGCGTGCCATGGCCAACAGCATCGGTGTCATGCACAGGGTAGTACAGGCTACTCCTTCTCGGTTTTCTTGTTTGGAATTCTTTCAGCATGTCTTTCAGAGCCCGGTTAAATTATTGTAACAGTTCATCTGTTTGCAAGTGGTCTATTGGGGTCTTCAGATGCCTGATCCCATGCAGGTGAGCTCTTAATGTGTAATTGTCTGTCTTGGCAAGCCCACTCCTGAGGGTATCTTAATTAGAGCCACATGTTATTAAAGGCAACACAGAATTTAGAGGCCAGCCACCACATAGCATAACACAACACATATATTACAAAATAGAATAGACTAGTGTCCTGCATTTCTCCCTATCTGCCCTCTTAAATGCATGTATTCAAATTAGGCAGTTTTTCCCCTTTCATTGATTTATGATCAGCTGGGACTCTTGGGAAGGTTATCTAGATCCTAACTGACATATTCCTCGTATTTTCTTTTCCCCTGTCTCTTCCCAAGCTGTCTGCTGGCATATTTCTTTGAATTCTGCTCTCCAGTATGAACTGGAGAGCAGAATCACCTCTGTGAGCAAGGAAATTCAGCGTATTATGAGAACACTTCACACATGATTGTCAGTGAGGATCTAAACCAAGACAGCAAACACAATAATGTTATTTTCTATAGGCTGAGCTGCCGACAACCCATATCTCAGCCTCTTCTGCCTCTCTCCCCTCCAACACTGCTCCAGAACAAGCCCTATTAACTTCTCAGCTTCTTTCCCAGCACAAAGAAATGCATTATTTTAGGTGAAAACATATAAGAATAAAGCTCTGGTTTAAAGGGAGCTTCATTGTCTGCTCCAATTCAAGGAAACCCCATAATCAGAACAGTATTCAGTTTTGCTCTTAAGCATAAGCACGTGTTGGGGCTCTAGCCTGAATAAATGGTTGGTACTCTAATTGTTTTATGGCATTAGAACCACATTTTCTCTCCATGAAGTGCAGTGTTATTGAGAAGCCCATCCAGACATGCTATTTCATAATTAATACTAAATAAAAAGTGAATTCTGTCCTTTGTCCAGATAGTTTGCTTTGGCTTAGCAAGCCAGCTTCCCTGGATGCTTTTATCTTCTACAAAGTTTCCTACCAAGTATCAGAAGAACAAAACTGATTTCACATGATCCACATCTTTTATGAGAGATAGATGTACTGTAATTAAAATTATCCTTTCTTTTTTTTTTTTTTCCTGGAGGGTTCTGTTTATATGCTTGCTTTTTCTGGGTAGACGTGCACCTAATTTAGCAGTGTCGTTGATTTACACTTCTGCTCTTTTCCTATTTCGCTTTGTAGTTTTTGATGTTTGCAGTTTGGCTGCACAAATTGGGACCTATTACCATCTGTGCATTTTGTTAGCAGTACAGGAACCATTCCCATGGAAACATTTCCTGGTTTCACTGGCTGCTTTTCCTGGGATTTTCAAGGTTGCAGCGGGTGCTGTCATGCTTTTCGAATGGACATAGGCAGCAATGTAACAATTTACTATGAACAATTTATCCTCCGTGATAAATCCCCACTGACTTGCCAACCAGTATTACCCTATCTGCAAGGACACCCCAAGACCTAGGAGTGCTTCCCTTTCAAACTCTGACATTTATGCTGAAGCCACAGCTAATGCCACAGGACTCAGACATGTTAAGTGTCCCAGTATGACTTTTTAAGCCTCTTTTAAAAAAAGAAAAGGAACATAAAGTGTGAGCCAAGGCCACTACTTTGAAGAGATCATTATAATAAATTCTTATTCAAGTGGAGATTAATTATCATGTTTAGTCAGGTTGGACATTAGGAAGAATTTCTACACGGAAAGAGTAGTCAAGTGTTGGAACAGGCTGCCTAGGGAAGTGCTGGATTCATCAACCCTGACACTGTTCAAGAAACCTGTAGATGAGGCACTTACAGACATGGTTTAGCAGCCCTGGTGTTGAAGGGTTTACTTGATGGTTCAAGACTTAATGGTCTTGAAGGTCTCTTCCAACCATAATGATTTTGTGATTCTGTATCAGAATATCAGCTACTTTTCTTCTGGCACTTCTCAGAGAGCCAGGTGTTTAGGGAACAACTGTTAGGGAAGCACATAATGAAGTCCCTGGGATCCTTTCTACCTGCCAGTAGCATGGGAAGACTCACCAACACCAGTTTAAGCCTGGAGATGCTCCAAGCCTGGCCCTGGCCCAACCAGCAAAGCCCCAGGACACGTTTGCACGTAACATAGAGGTCTGTCTGAGTGTGTGCGTGCACCCGGGAGGAACGGAGCAGCAAGGGACATGTTAAATAAGGCCTATACGTCATTCTTTGGTCAAAAATATTTGCATGAAATGCTGGAAAGGAAGTCTCAATTCCTCCTTGTTCCTGAGATGACTGTTAAAAAAAATCAGGGGACGAATATTCAAACTGAGCCTGAAAATATGATCATGGTAATCGGTGAAGTATCTGCAAGGTACAAGATTCCTGTCACTTCCTGGAAATATGGATCTTTTCCAACTCCTAAGCTAATACAGCATGCCATCTCACCATAAATGTTGACATAAAAGGCAAAATATATGAACAATGGACCATAAGGGAAGACAGAAGCTGATGTCTTAAGTCCCCAGCTAATGAGAGCAAAGCAAGTATTTCACCTAGCATGGTCTTTTTTCCTCCTCCTTTTGTCAGTTCATTCAGGATTTCATAGCTTAGCAGTGGGAACAGCAGTCTGAGGTTCTTTACCAAGCTGTGTCTACTGACTTCCTCCTCCCCTAGCTTCAGTGCTGACTGAAGGGGGAGCATAACACAGAAAGTAGGAGACGAGACAAGACATTTATCATCTCGTCCTGCTAGTGGAGAACAAGTCTCAGATAGAAAAGGAAGGCCATCTAGACTGAGAGATTTCAGAGTAGGCCGTCACAGTAGCTATTTAAATATCAGAAGAAGCTTCAGTCTTACTTTTTTCTTCTCCATCATCCCCAATGCATATTCCCAGTTTCCAGGTACTCCTATGGAAGTGTTTAAATTTTCTTAACAGAGAGAGGCTCAAGTAAGGATCTTCAGGATCACTTAAGGATCCTGGTGCATATTACCTCTGAAGTTCTTCAAACATTTCTGCTCGTGTAAGATTATTTAAAACTTAATTTTCTCTCACATTATCATTCGTGTGCTGCTTCCCATCTCCACTCCCCCAAATGGATAGAAGTTCCCAGCAGCATCCCATATAGTACAACACATGAGGAGTGAAACCTTCTTACAGGTTGCAGGTTTCATTCCTGGCCCTCCCAGGGAACAGGGTCCTGATAGGGTAGTGGTCACTAAGCATTTCACTTCTCTGGCAAACTGATCAATGTTTGGTATTTCCTGAGAGTGTTTTAAGTGTCTCTTCCACTAACTGAAGATCTCAGCGACACTACACTATTTCTGGAATATAAAGAAATCATGGAGGAAGAAGGAAGGAGAGAGGCTCTCTTCTTAAAAAAAGAAAAAGGAAAATAAATCATTAACAATTTCTTCTTTCTTCCTTTTGCAGTTTCTCCTCCCTCCTATCCTTTTGACCCTGTATTTATCAAACGAAAGTTGTCATAGCTGACAACCCCCATCTCACAGTTTGCTTCTAGATCACATTACATGTGTTGAGAAGTGGCATAATCACAAGGTAGCCTAATAAATGCCCATTTACTGGTTACTTAGGCAATCGAACACCCCTCCTCATTAAACCCAGGCAGAGTTTCATTAACTGCTCTTACCTTTGAGTTTTTGGATAACCAGGAGATGAAGACCTACTTCCTAGGAAGTTTGCAGAACTCTGGAGAAGTTTGTGGGTGATATCCTTATATAAGTGATTTGCCTGAGCCTGGAGGTTATGGAGGTATAAAGGTTGGAGGTATAAAGAGGTCTTGGTATTATTCAGCTGGCAGCTCCCTTTTCTAATCTTTTCTGCAGAAATTCAAACTAAAAAAAGGGACTTTTCCCCTCATGCACTATCTTCAGTTCAAATATTCCATATCGAAATAGTGATATCAGTAGAAAGAAGTTGTGTCCTCCTAGAACTCCAATCTTACTATGCTTAATATGCTAATGCAGTGTTTGCCAGGGAAGTATCGGACAGTGACACATGAAGCAAAATGTTATTGAATATGTGGAAAAATCTGTGGTGTCGTTGATGGCCCCTGTGCCGGTTCCCACGGCTTAGCGCCCTCTTCATAAAAAATCCCTCACCGGCAACCCAGTCCCCTCAGGGGACTGGGTTCCACTGAAACCATCCAGGTGCTGAAAAACAAACTGACACTCTTTGCTTTCTAACCCTTAAATGAAACAGCTCTTCTGCATTAAAGGATAAATAGGGTGAGTAATTTATGATTGCGAAGGCAGAGTAGACTCTAATTATAGATTCAAGAGGGGTCCCCTTCTGTAGAGCTCTTTGTAGGTCAGCAAAGCCCCAACACTTAAGAATAAGCAAGTGTAAAGTTTTTGTGCTATTTGAAATCCACTCTTAAATTGAAATTTATAGCCCATTCGTGCACAGCTCAGAAGTCTGGGAATGGTCCTATAATAACGTGTGCAAATTTTCTACTGAAGCAGAGTTATGCTAACAACAACCGATTTGGGGAATCCATGAGGCTTGGGACACTTATATTTTACTGAAAAATGCCTAACTCTACATTGGCAGAGCATAAGACAGGAGAAAGGAAGGTTGGTAACTGCTACAGCAGCGCTTACTCTTTAGTGCAGGTAGCACAGAAAAATACGAACCGACCACAGCAGCCTTCAGCCACATTTACTCTGTTCTCTACATGCTGCCCATAGAGTGAGCTGCATTTTTAGGAGCCCCACAGCCTTCATTAGCTTCAGGATACGAATTCTACTAATTATATTTGTTCTGGAAAATTGAGCATGAGCTTTTTCCTGCACAGCAGGAGTGCGCAGCCTTGGCGCTGCCGCAGGGGAGAAGGGGACAGCCCCATGAGCGGAGAAAAAGCGGGCACAGGAGGACCAGCGATGAATAATCTTATTTTCTTGTGCCCACGGGCAGCAGATTCAACCAGGGGTCCTCCCAGCTTGTCATCATAGCCAATTCTCTCCTCAAAACACCCTCCCTCAAGAGACAAGATGCTCCATTACGGCTTACTAGTGCTGAGCTCTGGAGACACCTAAGGAGAACCAAACTCCAAAACATGCAGCAAATTAAACAGCCACACAGGAAAATTTCAGATAGCTCCTTCAAAGCAAACTGAATCGGAACCAAAGTACCTCTAGCCCTCTGTCATTAAAGGAAAGCAAACAACTTGAATATTCTATAATTTATTACTGTTGCTAGGATGAATACAGATACTTGATATCCAATTGTATGCAGAACTGTAAAAAAATATTTTTAATACAGTATCAAAATTTACACAAGTGTAGTGTCAAAAGACCAGTGTCCCTCAAATTAGCCCCTGCAGGCACAAGTACATGTTTTACATTTTTTCATACATATATATAGATAGCTAGATATATAGGAATACAACAATTTAAGTTTAACTATGCAAACAATATGTTATGGGAGAAAACAACATGTAAAGATAACAGACAACTGTTAGGAGGTCATATATCAGAAATATTCTACAACTGCAGTGTTTCAAAATGAAAGGCCAGATTCTGCATTTCTAACTCGACGAGGAATGAATATGTTTGTCTGAGAAAGTAATGCTGAATCAGGGCCTTACGTTAAATGGTACCAGATAACAACAGAATCCAATATAATTACTGCTGCAAATTAACACATTGTGCTTTTCTGAAGACATCAGATTTTACATCCAACTATTATATAACAAAAGATTGTACAGTAATCGAGCTACGTTCCACTACAAATAGTCCACTAATACGTCAGGTTACAAGCGCAGAGAAAACAGAGGATCCTGACTTTGGCTCAAATCTTAATAATCAAGAGCAAACCAGAAATCGGGGAATTGTTGCATTCCTATTTTTTTATTTTTATTTATTTTTTTGATGCTCAGCTATGGTAAAAAGTTAAGAGCATTCAGTCACAAGCCCGATTCACATTCATACAAGCAACTATCATTGCTTTTAGATATATACAAAATATCTATCATTGCAATTCAATACACACAACTAATATCATACACATAGGGGAAAAAAATAAACTAAGCACGTCTAGGGCACCTTCTGGTCAAACCTCAGGCAATCTGAACAAGAGCTTTTTGTCTTATAATAATGAAAGACATGCTCTGAGTTTAATAAAACTCTTTTCTTTGAAAGAATGCTACAGTAGCAAGAAAAGCTTTTTTCATAACGCAGTGCAATCTTTTAGATTCTTACAGTTTTGTTAAATAGAATATCATGTCTCTAAATTAAACAGCAGAAATTAGCATCCTGACAATTGGAAGATACTTTCAGGAAAAAAAAAAGCAAACCTCTGGTGGAAATTCAGATTTGACAGCTTTAATAATAATACCTTAATTTTTTTTTTTCATTAAAGGGTTGGTAATGTCTTACATGTCTTCAGAAGATCTGCACCAAAATGAATTGAAAAGAAAACAAATTTCACTTTCATTTAGAAAGAAATTATATTTTACTACAAGTATGTAGTTTTGCTACACTACTGGCTGGTTAGGAGACTTTATGGTCTTTTAGCACCTCAAAATGCAAATATTCTAATAGAACAAAAAATTCAGCTGGAAATTGCCTAAGCACCATTAACTGATACTTTACAGACTGAAGAGTATGTTACTAAGTAAGTGACTTTCTCAAAACTGTGGAGACCAAAGGCACAGTTTATCGATGTCTCTCCAGTCTGGTGAAGAATTTTAGTCAAATCTGATGGAAAATTCATTCGGACTTACCGGAGATTCACTGTAACTATCCAAAATAATAATTTATTTCATGTAATTCCTGCAGTATCCCAATAAATCCAGTTAAGAGTAGGAATATCTCAATGTTTCTAATGTATGTTTAAATGACAATGCCTTGGCAGCGTTCCACTGCTCAGTATACTGAAACAGCAGTATACAAGGGACATGGAAAAATGTATCTAATCTGAAAGATCTCTATGCAGAATCTCCCCTGGTTCCCAGGAAAGTCTCTTGTAGTGCATATAGACAACCCGTTGTCAGATGGAAACTCACTGTGTTTACAGTTGCTTCTTTCTTATCTCTCATGGGCAGGTCAAACTCCTTCTCGTCAGAGAGAGGACTTGTTCAGGTCCTTTTACATAGGTCCTTTATATTGATTTCCTGACAAATGTTGTCTAATTCCAGGGCACGACCCTGCAGCATCTCCAAGTTTCCTCCACACAACCTAAAGGCAGGGATAGAAAGAGATATCAGTATCAACAGCTAGGATGCATTTGTACTCACACATACATGCACTGGGAGATACCACATGTTCGTTACACGTACCATGCAGCACAAGTATGGACAGAGAGGTAGGGACACGAGACAAGAAAAAGAGTATTTCTCAAAGGATAAAACATTCTTTCTGAACATAGAAAGCACATGCTGCTAAGTAAAAAATTATTAAATATGGATACAAATGAACTAGCTCATGCATCATTAGGATATTTTATGCTTTAGATAAAAGACAGAGACATTTGCAAGCCTCAAGAGAAGCCCTTTGTTCAAATACTTCCCAAACCACATCTCTTGCAGAGCTAGTGTCAGAAGCACACAGAGAAGCATAAACATTTTTAATGTTAAAAGCACATAGCTCATCTCTAGAAGCGTAACTTGTTTTCTTAAAATCAAGTAAGGTGTTATAAATATTTGTTTTCGTGTCTTTTATTTATCCTTATATCAGTAGGATTGTGCATATAATTACTCTTCTACACATGCTTGTGTCTCTTGTTGAACCAGAGCCATGTGCAATTTGGTTAAAATTCTCAAAACTTTTTATACTGTGGACTACATACTAAAACAGATTTCTTCCCTCATACTCACATCTACTCCCATTCATGACTGCAAAAAATCCATGATACAATTATAGAACTCAAAACACAGAAAAATAATAGCAAAAAAAAATTTAGAAATGCATCTTATAATGAGTTACAAAAAAGACTGACCATTTAGAAACAGGAAAATCAGTTGTCTGTCATATTACCATGGCCTCTCTTCTAGGAGCCACCAGAAAAAGATTCATAGATCACCACTGTATTGTGGATTAGAATTTCAGATTCCCTATACTTAGTAGTAGCCAACTAGAAGTCAATTAAGCTATAACTAGTACTAAACCACCCAATCACTGGAGCAACAGTGGTCCAACTGTACAGAAAAGTAAAAATGTTTTCCACTATTCTTATTTACTACTTGTATTGTGACACTGCCTGAAGTAGGCAAACTCCTGGAGAAAAGAACCACTCCAAGGCTGGAAGCAATAAGACTACAGTCTTAGCAACCAGGGCAAACGGAGCAAATTAAAGTGCAAAGCATTGGAAGTTACTCTCTTCAGGACTCTTTCATGGGCCTACCCAAAACTGATTCCCTGCAAAACTTCCATAGGATGAGCAACTTGTACCTTTGAAGCCACCTATAATTTGAAGGCAAAATATGAAGTGAACTAAATATCTTCTGAAAAATTATCATCATGGCAATGTCAAAATTGTTCGCTGTAAAACACTACGAAATACTGTGAAGTGGCAAATGCATGATTTTTTTTTTCACTGAAACCTCCTGAAACAGCTATGACTGAGTCATCAGAAATGGTGGAGGGCTAGATTTGACGACATAAATATCATCAAATGACATAGACGTTTCTTTCCCACATTTTGTTGCTGATGTTATTAACTTAATATTGACAAAACGTAAAGACTCTTAGACAGCTTTTGTGAAAAGGCACAGTGTGCAGATATACCATTCAACAACTTTTTGGTCAATGAACATTAGATAATATTTACCTAGCAGCCAATGCTGACGCTGTAACGAACTGCAAGGTGACACTTTTCAGAGATCCTTATATGCAGCTGAATAAATGACCACTGGTTGACGAAAAGGCACAAGCAGAGAGCCCTGAAAAGCCTATGTAACCTTGATCAGCACCCGCCTCTGCTCATGCACGTGGTGCAGTGCGGAGAGGTTCGTCTCCAGGGCATCGCACTTTCATTTCAAAATAATTGGAAAAAATAATTGAAAAAAAAATCAAAAATGAAATAGCAATTTCATTTGCCTGCATGGGCTGAGAGGGACCCAGTATCTGCAGGTTGCTCACCAGACTCTCCCCTTGTGCTGGCTTATATACAGTTCTTTGCAGAGTCATGATAACTGCACATATTGCTGCCTTCTGCACACACTTTTATTTGGCCCTATGCATCACATAGGCGTTTTACATTTGCATATAAAAGAATTGTTTTTCAACACTGAAAAAGTTGTCAAAACTGAAACTAAAGGAATTGCTTTGTGTTTATAAGCACTTAAGAGAAAATGTAAACATTAAAGCATTCCTGAACGTTTTATAAATAATTACAACAAAGTAAAAGCCTACTACCAAAGCCTTCACTCAACATTTCACAGGAAACTTCAGTTGAATATAGAGTAGCTATAAGGTCATGACAGAGTCATGAAGATTAATTTCTAGCTTTTTTCCAACATAGACAAATGAAAAGATGAAAACATAGAGAAATGAAAAGTATTTTCCCTGTAAGTCAGGGCAAAACTTGCACCCTAACTGCAGACAAGAGCAACTACATCAGCTGCAGGCACCTGTGCACAAACCTTAATGGTAATCTGAAAAAAAGATAAGGAAGAACAACACCTCTCTACACTGATTCCAAGAGCTTCACTGCTTTGAAGTGCTCAGCACTAATTAATACATGAAAAGCTATCTCTCAACCTGCTGATACATTTCCTATGACAATGCAAGTACATAAATACAAAGCAAAAAGCTCCCCAAATATGTTGGTGCTGAAGTGGCATAATTACCATATACACATGCTGAGAGAGGAGAGAGATGTCACAGATTCCCCCTCCCATTATGTATATGCATATTGTATAACATAAATTATACATCCAAATCACATTTCAGTATCGATCAAAACTATGCACCAAAATTAAAAACCTAAAATCAAGACGGCCATCATTTTGCTCTTTCGAAAGGCAACTCAATGCCATGGCAAATGTTTCATGTTAAAAAAAAACAATCAAACAAACAAAAAACTTGCTGTATATAAGGCTGGAGCAAAAAAAACAAAATAGTACTCCAGCCTTATATACAGCATGTGAAAAAAAAATTGCTGTATATAAGGCTGGAGCAAAATAGTGCTAAAAAAGTCTATGAAATGGGAGAAAAATCACCGAGAATGGAAAAATAAAAGGAAAAATTATAATTAATTAATCACAAACCTACTGTACTTTTAATAAAGACTAGGTGAATTTAAGAACCAGGAAGGAAACAACCAATTATTTTAAAAGTAAAATAATGTAGCAATAGTCAAATCAGACCTAGATCACAGTCAGAAGCAGAGGGAGCATTTCAATGCCAGTGGCAGAACTTTGAATGACTGGGGAGCAAAAAAGAGACAAGACAGAAGACAAGTGTAGATTTGGGATTTACAAAAATAATTTGATAATGTCAAGGAGAGTAAAGTAGCATTTTAGAAGTGGCATTACTTAAATCCTGAAAAATTTTATGCTTGCTATTAAATATTTATTAGTTAGAAACTGCTTTTTATACATAAAATGCAAAACAATGATATAGGCAAGAAAATATGAAGATACTATCATACAAATGGGGAAATTGAGACTGCCAGACTTTAGTATTCTTGTCAAACTTTATTCTTAATAGGGATAAAATTCAAATCAGCTGGTTCACACAGTATTTTACTTGATATATGTATATTATCACATACCGAATTTTCTGAATGACACTGATCAACATGTTACAATTTCAATGTTCATAATAAAAATCAGTAATTGCAATATGAAAACAGTAAGTGACTTAACTTCCATATTTCAAGGGCAGACTGATTGTCAGCATTTAAGCAAAATTGTACTTTGCATCTTCAGATGGTTTCAGGCCCAATAGGGAATACAAAATTAAACACCTTAAACTTACACTGTGCATTTCTTCAGCGATAGCTTTTTCTGCCTCACTAAGGTAGTGGTGAGAGTCTTAACAACTGGCTGATTCATATTTTCCTGAGCTTCCAAAACAAAAAAGGAGATTTTATTTTATAAATGGAATTTGTTTTTCAACTACCAATGAAAACAGTAATATATATATAGCCTTTCACAGATCTTTTCTGAGCAAGGGCATGCATATATAATTGAACTCTTGGATTTAAAGATAACGAGGCAGATAACAGTGCTTAAGATTTCAGGGCAGGCAGGATCATTAAATCTTCTTGCCTTGACCTCCTGGGTTTCACAGAACATACACTTCCATGCAGCACCTCCTATGCGGAGTCTCAGACCCTTTCTGACTAAATCTTATCTCGCTTTAATGTGTAGATGGCTCAGGAAAGTTTCCAGGAGGTCACAGTGAACTTGGGATAGGCAAACCTGCTGCAGGGATCTTGGGAGTCTTTGTCCTTAGTTATTTAGACAGACTAGAAGTCTAGTCCCCAAATCAAACCCACATGTAACATGCATCTTTCCCTGTGCAAACATGAAGTTTGGTCAAATACAACTCTTTTTTTTTTTTTTTCAGAAAGAAGAAGTCATGTTCTGCAACATGAAATGACTACTTCTATATCCCTGGGTGGCCAAATCTCTTTGTTTTCGTAGGTGGAATAATGCCACAACCACTGGCAGTGTAGGGAGGAAGGCCAGCTCCCAGCGGCAGGGCCACACAGGGCAGTTCCTTCTTTTGGCCTCTTTAGATTTCTTGCTATGCATAAAGGAATTGCAATATCTATAAAAGGGAGTTTTTGTAGCAAAGGAAAAGACTTCTGACTTGTGTCCTGCACACAGCCTGTTCTTCTGCACGTATCTCATTCTGTGAAGAGGGATGCAGGGGAGCTCTGCATCCACTGGAAAGGCAGGATCCAACCCGACACATTTTGGTCTGGGAAGCAGGAGAACATTCTCTTTGGCAGAAGAAGAGGACGTCAGGGAGTCTGTTTGCTCACTTCCAATTCAGAATACAAGTATCACTTATCTGTCTGCTGCGGTACCTCCTAGCAAACTAAAACCTATGGCTTTACATCATACTGAACTAAATCATATGTACATCTTATTAATCAATTCCATCAGTGCTTAGTGAGGGCCTTGCAATTACATGCAGTCAGGGAAGCTTCCCGCACTCTGCTGCTTATACGGGTCATGTTCCCAAAAAAGAGACACAAGGTTCTGCAGTGAAGCCCTGTGCCCTGGTTTTATGTTACAAGANCAGAATACATCCAATTCATCCATTCCAATTCAGAATACATATCACTTATCTGTCTGCTGCGGTACCTCCTAGCAAACTAAAACCTATGGCTTTACATCATACTGAACTAAATCATATGTACATCTTATTAATCAATTCCATCAGTGCTTAGTGAGGGCCTTGCAATTACATGCAGTCAGGGAAGCTTCCCGCACTCTGCTGCTTATACGGGTCATGTTCCCAAAAAAGAGACACAAGGTTCTGCAGTGAAGCCCTGTGCCCTGGTTTTATGTTACAAGAAGAGATCTGATGGCTGCAGTTCCTACATGTTTCACTTGTATGAACCCATTTCCACGGGTTTCATGGAGAAGCCAATGTCATCCAGCCAGTGTGGAAGATAGCCACCCCCCAAACAAACTCAGGTGCCTGGGCAAGTCGACAGTACCACTGAGCTGCTGCAGCGTGCTGTGCATCTCCTAGAAGAATCCAACAAACCCAGAGCAAGCATCTACAAAGGTCCCTTAGTTCCTCCCAGAGGAAGTAGTGCCAACCTAGGCCCTTCGAGCAGTTCGTGTATCCCTAAGACATCTCCACAGGTGCGAAGACATTTAACAGAGCAAATTTTAAACCAGATTAGTTAATGAGTTAAGTATAGGAGTGAGTGGCTTGCACAAAGCACCAGAGAAGAGTCATATTACAGAAATATGGAGTCAATGTAGGTCTTTGTAGCCCAACTCCGAGTTCCAGAATAAATGATGTTTGCTCTCACAAAAGTTTCCACAGAAACCTTGGGGTCATGACGCATTATCTTCAGAACCGAATTCAGATATTTCTTCCACTATGCCTATGGGCTTCATCTTTGTATTAAGGTACTTCTCTCCATATGGGTTATGGCAATCCATTATACTTCACTGGAGAACAAATAGGCATCCCACTGAGGTAGAAAAACTTGTTTCTAGAGAAAAACACCCCTTGCTCTTCTCCAATAAAATACGTGCAATTACAAGAAAAGCTACAGCTGGCATCACACCCATCATAATGAACTTCTGGTCCCTGCCCCAAAGAACACACAGCCCACAGATGCAATGAGTGACAAACAGAAAAAAAAAAAAAACAATACTGTTCATGACAATAACATTCCAGTGATGTGTACAGGAATGTTTTCAGGACAGTGAGACATGTATTGAGTAACATACATGACATTCTGCATGTACTGTATGGGAGGAGAGTTACCTTAAGAGCATTTACCACTGATTCAGACTGCTGAGAAGTCGAGCCATGGCCAGTGACGTTAGGTGGCTCGTTGGGAGAGCAGTAACTCCCCTCCGCCCCTGCTGGCATCCTATTGGGATCCTTCATAAAAAATTAAAAACTATTTAATAAGGAAAAGGGTTGGAAACTAATTAAAACAGATGTCACGTCAAATAAATAAATAAATAAATAAAGCGAGCAAGCAGTGAAGGCATGTCCCACTCCAGAGTCACTCTATGCCTTTTAAGCATTATTGACATCAAAGGATGCTCACGCTTACTGGCAGAGCAGTCATTAAAGCACTGAGCAGAGCTGGCTCCGAGGGTCCCTGCTCAGCTCTGTGACTACACTTGCACTCTGCAAGCCCCTTGGCAGGGGCCTCTCTGTGAAGGCCCAGCTCTGCCCAGAAGTCTGCTGAAACCTCAGGGACATCATGTCAGCCCAAGCACCCTGAGCCTCAAGGGTGTCTATCTGAAAAACAAGGACATAAAAGTAATAATATTTAGCTATGTTGCCTTGCAAAAGTTCTGTCAGGCTCAGAGGGAGGCAATATTGACTCCAAAAGAAGGTTTGGAGAACATCTTGTTTTATCTCAGCAAGTTCTGGAGCTGTTTCCTTCAATAAAATTGGAGGTTTCTTTCAGGTCCCTGGCAAGGTTTGCAATCCAAGTGATCTGGATCCCACCAGGCAAGACACAGGGAGAGGCCGTGGGCACCCTTCCCCTGCTCAGGCAGCTCCCAGAACAGGGGCATTTCCCCCTTTATTCACGGAGCCCGTTAACTGAGCCCTGTCTCAGAGGCAGCACGAGGAGAAAGGGAGAGGAGGAAAAGGGGTGGCTAGAAAAAGTGAGACCGTAGCAATGAACTGATACGAAAGCACAGAAGGGTTTGCTCTGCAGCTCTGCACTTTGCCTTGTAGACACAGAGTGGACAAAACAACAGGGAATGTGTCAGCCCAAAATATCTGGAAAGGTCAGGGAATAGAGCTGAGAGTCTGCAGAGGTTGCTTTAATCCAGGACATCTTAATTCTGCCGCTGGCCAGGTGGGAAGTGCAGGGCAAATCCTCACCCTGTACCTCTTTTTCCAACCATCGCATCTATCACTTGTGCCCAGTATGATTTCTCTCCATCCATGCCTAATTCCACAGGGTCCTTACATGGGGCATTGGCGCATATGCCACCCTCGGAGTGAGTGATGGTGATTTTTACCAACGGATGAGGAGCAGGAGAGCGTTTGCCTCCCAGCAAGCACTTTGCAAGGATTCTGCACAAATAAACCCAAACTTCCCAACATCCAGTCTCCGGCAGCTCCCCCACCTCCGAGCCTGCAGGACATAAAGAGTTTCCTCAAGTCACTGCCAAGAAGCACAAGGCACAACTGCAGTGCTGAGGCAACCTCATCCCGCAGCCTCCTTTGGAGGAATGCTAAAAATATCCCGCTGCGTTCATGCAAAAGTGGTGTATTAGCTGCACCATCGCAGACAGCCAGAGCAGGGACTTCTGGGTTGCTTTCAACCCGACCTGTTCTTTTAACTTGATCCTTTGCTGTCATTCTTCATGTAGAATTTTGCTTAGAAAATAGGACAAGTAAGGGAGGAAAAAAACCAAACATTTCAAAGAATGTGAAAAAAGCAAAAGTTCATTTCCTACAGGATTAAAAATGCCATAGGAAACATTAAAGATAAGATCACAGCAATTCCTATTAGAATGTGTGGAATGCCCTTCTGAAGGAAAAAAATAATGACAGTGGTTAAGTTCCTCTGAGCAGTATCAGGGCCCTGATGTGCACTAATCCTCTCCACTGTGCAAGGCTTTTGAAGTATTTTTGGGGGTGTCTAAACAACAGAAAAAATGAAGGTGAGAGGAAAAGGGCCCTGGGAGATGACATGCAGCTGAATTTCACAGATCCAATCTGCCTGAAAAGTATTAAATTAAAAGGTGCCCCAGTCCAAAGCGAGTTGTATAACTTCACCAGAAAACGCCAAATCTATTGGCAATAAACGATGCTGCACTGATTATACTAGTGCCAGTGGGTAAATGATGACATTGCAGCACAAGGCACAGAGAACACTTGTCGTTGTTGCACGTTAGGCCTGATCTCAGGCTTCCCTTAGCCATGTGGGCACCCACATTGCAGGAGTGAACCTCACATATGGGGGAAAAAAATAAAAAAAGACAACCCTAAAAGCAATTCAGAAATGAACATGTTGCATATACCAAGCCAAGAGAAAAGATATCCTGAGCCTCAATGCATAAGATACAGATGTACAGGTGAAAAGATATCTTGAGCCTTTTCGGTCCCGTCAAGGAAGGGGTGTCAAGGAACATAAGCAGGTGTAGACAGCAATGTGCCTCCTAGGTCAGCACTGCACACATTTAAGGCAATGTGCAGTGTATCATCCTACCCTTCTCCACTGCAGCAACTATTATCAATTTTCTGTGAGGTATGGAAGGAGATTTAAGACTTATTTTCCTTTGAGAAGGATTTATAGACCTGTTAGTCACTGGGCAGGCTTAATGCTATACTTTGGAAAAGGAAATGAAAGAGGAAGGAAAAGGAGTAATAAAGAAGATTGGAGCAATTCTGATTTAGGACAAATTCCCTCAGTCAGCCTTGTTTTTTATAAGTCAGTATATCCTGTTTCTTCATTTACTCAAGGGCTGGCATTGATTTGGGCAAATTTCAAGCAGTATAATACAAACAGTGCTATTAAAAGACAGGCAAAATTAGAACAGACCCATCTAAAGCTTCCTGAATATGAGAAAACTGAAAGTCCTGTGAATTGTCCTCTGGTCAGGGCACAGGCCTTCCTCTAGGCAGCCTTCCTTCTCCCATGGCCACTTCTGTGCCATTTGCATCACACTTCTGTCTCCCTTCATGAGGACGAGAAACTTGTGAACATTCATTGCTTTAAGCAGACAGTGTTCTCAACATATGCGAGTAGAAGAATGAAAATTATTATTTCCCCTGTGGACTTCCTTCTCCTTCCACCTCCTCCTGTGCTTTATAAGAGAAAGAAGCTCTTCTTAAAGACTAAAACAAAGTTTGCAGCACTTAATCCCCATCCTTCTGGCTTTGGGTTTTCTCATAAGCCCTCCTAGTTTTACTTCCTAACAGCAGATTTTTCAGGAGATGCTGTGCTCGTAACTGTTGTACCTTCTCATTAGGGAGAATGAACCAGGGCCACAGTGCCAGAGCCGGTGCCACTGACCTAATGTCACATAGAAACACTGGGAAGAGACTGGGAAGTATCTGGGAACTTTGGGATTGGTCTTCATTTCTCTCAATAAATGATTATTCTAAGAAGTCTCATTTTGGCATACGCATTTTGAGACTCCTTACAGAAATCTGATCCTACTTAAAAAAACCCAAGCTAAGCCTGCTTGTCTTAAAATCATGCCAGACAAAACCACTAGCTAGTATTTGAAAACATTACAGATTTTTAAAATGCTTAATCTGAATGAAAGAAGGATGAGTGTCTTTCCACTCAAGGAAATTGGGGATAATTTTGCATTACTTTTGCCTTTTGCATGGGGTACCTGTCACTGGGAAGAGCATAAATCACACAGGAAGCAAGATGGAAGATTTGCTTCTGAGCAAGTCTTAGACATATCCACTCAGGTCAGGCCACTCCACAAGTGCAGCTTCTGCCTTCTGTGGAGGAAGCTCATTCCGGGCTCTGGAGGAGACACCTCACAACATGAGCCTTTTCTTCCTCAGCAAGTCCTGGGCCTGAAGACACTTCGCTCCTATGGACTCCATGACGAGGTTTTCATGCAGTAAAGGACAAAATAGTCTTCCAAAAGTGGTGACATCTTCAAACAAGATGCCAGAGGAGACCAGAAAAGTTTGTTTCTCGGACCTACGATCACAGCAGCTGTTCAACAGTAGAGTCTGGCAACGTTTATCCTTTCACCAAAGCGTGACTTCTCCACTGGGTCCCTTTCCCATCACTGCCAGACCCAGGCTGGTAGATTATAACCACATCCTTGGAAAGAACTTCAGGAAGGGAAGAGGGTTCCCCAGTCCCTTTCTTCTCTAAGGCCGCACTGCGTATTTCTATTCAGTCACTCACAATGGGCATCTCATGTGTCCTCATGTCTAGAACATGTCTTTTCATTTATTATCCAGTAACCAAGCTGCAGATTAGAAATAAATCAAACAAAAGGGATGAAGACTTGGTTCCGTATAGCAGTGCTGAAATCTGTATTAATTTTAAACATTTTGAGCCATTACTTAAAAGTAAATGCTACTGCGCACAGTTGATACTGGGTGAAGAATTGACTTTCCTTTCATCCTACGCTGGCAGACTTCTCTATTGCCCCTGCCTAGCCCATCTGCCCAAGCTACTTCATGGTCTGCAGATGGGACCCTTCAAGTCCCTCCAAGTCAAGTGCTTGCTGAAGCTAAATTATACTACTGCAACAAGCACATTGCCTGAAGGAAGTAAAACACACATAATATTCCCTATGTATTCTGCCACAAAGATAGAGATGCACAACTAGTAAATAGGCAGCTCCATTTTCTGATGTAAGTAAATCCATAAAATATCTAATTCTAATAGCAATAAGCATCTCTTTAGTGAAGAGAAAGCACAGGAAACCTGCCTGGAGCCCATAGACCGCTTAACAAAGAAACAGATGAACGGGAATTTAGTATCCCCCCTTCTTTGGCTGCAAAACATTGGGGACACTGGGGCCATTCTCCCCCAGTGCCAGCAGCAAACGCTGCAATATGATCTGTGCCCAGGCAGAACAAGGATTATCTTTGAGGGAGAAAGCTAATCAAGAGCCTTTGTGCCAGCAGAAAACATTGCTTGTTTCTGTTTGTATGGATGACAAGGACAGTCATGAATGAAAACCGCTGCAGTGCAGAACACACTGCACAACTTGAATTACACTCAGCTTATCCCCAAGCTCCCTTCGAAGGGAGCTTCCCGCCCAACCAGCCCTCTCCCTGGCCGTACACAGACAGTCAAGAAGCAGGAGACACCCCGTGCAGCACCCTGAGGACAGCGGCAGCCACCTCCAGAGCAGGCAACACAATTTCCATACCCACTAGGCACTTACCATAGGAAGTCTGCCTCAGCAAACATGAAAGACCTCATGCTTCAGGAAGCTTTTATTTTATCCCCGAGGCAAGTGGTTGACTGGGGAAGTGTACTCTTCCTGCTGGGTTACTGCCATGCCAGTTCAATCACCATTTGACTTTCAAAAATTTTTTTTCTTCTTATTTCCTCAGCCCTCAATTCCCCATTAGCTCTGAAGAAAACACAGGCTGTATTTGTCAGCTTGTTTCAAAAGAAGGAGCACACAGGAAGCAATGAACTGTTGTTCTGATGGATAAATCGTGTGGATAAATCATGCACCAAACAAATTAGCGTTTTGTTTTCCCTTTTTTTTTTTTAGGATACATTTTGTCAATTAAAATATACCACTTAAAAAGGCTGCTGATGTTTGCAATAATTCCTGTGCTCATAGACCTCAGTAGAATCTCATACTCATCCACATCTCTGCCTAAAGCCACATATCTTCATGGCAAAGAAAATTCACAGTCTTTCTGCACAGTTCAAACTAGTGTCGGCCACACACCTTAAAAGCAGTCATTTGAGCAGGCCTTCATCAACCTCTTTGGCTGACTAATAAACCTGTTAGAGAAAAAGGCTGGGGGCTGCAGCATCTCAGAATCTTACAGAACATGCATAGAAAAATCAACATGAAAATCTGGCAAATCCAGGGGACTCTAGTAGAATTGTTTTTTTATATATGAGTACAGATTAACTCAGGACATTTGGAAATTAGTTGGGAGGTGGCGGGAGGTAATGTCCTTTCCTCTAAACAGGAGACTCCTTTTTGTACTGTCCCAATTTTTTTGATTTGTTTGAATTTTGTGTCTTAGTAAAATGGCAAATAAATTCCCGCCATATGGGCAAGCCCATCCGAACCTTGGTGGAAATTTTATATATAGGATACCTTGACACACACACAAAAAAAAGCTGATCAGAACCTCATCTGTTATAAATTGATATCACTATATTAATGGCCTCATACTATAAGGTTACTTGAAAAAATGAGGATAAGGTTACTTGAAAGAACTGGCTTGGTGGATGCTGCTGATTTGCTTTCAGCAAATATTTGGTGATGTGATTAAATAATATGGACTTGTTTAGTGAGTTTAATCACATTCTTGTTGGAAAATTCTCCTCTATTATTCTACATACTATGCAAAGGAGGAGACAAAACATTAGATTGTGAATGGTACAGATTTCACAAAGCGGGTGAATACAAAGTGGGTTTAACCAAAAAGTCCCCATCTTCTAATTTGATTTATAACTAAAATCAGGCCAAGCAGAGGGAAAAATCAAGAGCATAAATCTCAGCAAAAGGATTTTTGAAAGACTGGAAATGTCAGATAAAATAAATGTAAGATAAAATAAAATGTGAAAATGTAATAGAAGAGAAGAAAGCACGATAGAAATGAAAAGTGTTGGAGGTGCTCAAAAATAAATTAGTGTGTGCCCAAGGGTTATGACTGCTATCTCAGCCTTTAACATATAAGGACTGGAAAAGGGTAGCAGGGGTGCAAAATAAATAAATAAATAAAGTGCTTGTCGCAACAGTAGATATGAAAGAGATACAACAAAAGGAGGTGCAAAAGAACAAGATGAATAAAGGTAAGCTGGGGAAAGAATTAGGAAACAAAGACAGAAAAAACTACCTGAGTAACAGCAGAATTGCTCAAGTTCCACCCTGCACTGAAGCTACATCTTGGCTTTGGGACCAGTGCTAGCTCATAGGTGGTCAGCTCAGAGACGGATCCTCCATGACCTCACGGACATGTCTTGAGATCTAACCATGATACGAGAGGGGAGAAATCCTAATCCTTTGGAGAAAGATGTGCATTTAGTTGGGCATAAAAAGACTTTGAAGCCAGTGACAGCAGATGGGTAACCTTCTGCATGTTCCTTCTCAATCACCCTGTTACGGCTATAGAGCTCAAGCTGTTCAGAGTAGGGCCTGCCCGCTACTTTATATATCTTTTTAAAAACACATTCATTGTCATTATATGACAGATATCCATATTCTCATAACATTTCAACTTGAGTTATCAGCCCTGGAATAGTATTCCTAAGAAAAAATAAGGAACATCTTCAGTTAATTGACACATGGGCACCAGAGCCTCATGTCATTTCCAGCAGTGTAAAACACAGTTAGCAGCTAGGAACCACATGGGGCTGGGAGAGCTCTCCTACGTTCACTCACCTGAAGTTATACACTGACCAACTGGGTATAATAACCCAGCCCATGAAGCTGTAATCAGGATCTGAATGTACTGTTTGATCCTTACAGTTTATATTTATTTTTATACCTTTCCTGTTACCTGATCAGACTAAAATATTGACTCAGTGGTACTGCTTTTCTGCAGACAAGGAAGTCTGTCAGGACATGTAGCAGAGCAAGCTCAGCTCACTTTCCATTTGAGCAGTGATAGCAGCACTGAATACTTATCTTCCCAGTAAATGTTTTTGACACTCAGTATTAGTAAAACCTTTATGTCAGAGGTCCGAAAACTGAAATTTTCAGCATCTGCTTTTCAGATCATAGAATCATAGAATGCCTAAGGTTGGAAGGGACCTCTAGAGGTCAGCTAGTCCAACCCCCCTGCACACACAGGGCCACCTAGAGCACGTGGCACAGGACTGCATCCAAGCGGGTCTTCAGAAGATCTCCAGAGGAGGAGACTCCACAACCTCTCTGGGCAGCCTGTGCCAGTGCTCTGTCACCCTCACTGTCAAGAGGTTCTTCCTTAAGTTCCCATGGAACTTTTTATGCTTCAATTTGTGGCCATTTCCTCTGGTTCTGTCAGATGCTGAAAAGCATCTGAAAACTGTGTACAGAAGGAGACAAGCAAAGCAAAAGAAACTGGAAAAGAATCATAACCAACTGGTAGATGAAAAAAGTGATTTATCAGAGGGGGAGCCAACAAACGCACTGGTATATTTTTGTGAGTGACACATAAGCAGAAAAAGAGGAATAGAATAGATACTCATGAGAAAACAGATGAAAGAAAGAGCAGAAGTGCAACAGGAGGAGAGAAAAAGTGTGTCCTAAATGGCAAGGTAGGGACTCTCCAGTAAGGAACTATTGGAAGAGCAAGTCCCTGCGATGAGTGGGAGCCACCACCTTCCTCACACTAAGCACAGTTCGGCCACTTTCAACCCCTCTTAGAGCTACAAACTGCCGACCAGGGAGAAATAACTGAGACCTGCACAAAATAAAACCGACACTCTCATTGGAGCACAGGTGAAAATTTAAGGCACAGTAGTGTAACTAGGCAATAGCTGGGCCAAAACCCCTCATCCGTTGCATAGCTTGTCATATATTTTCAGCTGATTTGACAAAGGCACTGTGTTTGATGTAACAAGCTCCAATTCCTCTCATTGAGTGGAACCAAACAAGTGCCAGGAAATCATGCATTTCCATCCAGCGTCCTCATCTTTCTGTTGTGGCTTCATCAGCAGTTAGAGCATGTTCAGGGTCACTCGCATGGACAACAAACTCTCCAGGAATACTCATACAAACGTTATGTCAACGTAATCAGAATAAGCCTCATGTCTTCTTTTCTTCCTCTCCCCAAAGCATTGACTTTCTTGAGCAGGAATGGTGAAGAAGGCATACCAGGAAACATGCCCCACATCACTCATCATTTCTTACGATAAACTATTCAGAGGTGGTGGGATATTATTCAGAACTCTACTGTAGATGCTGGTGCCAACAAAACCAAACATATGACAAACTTGAGACTTGTGTATCACTGAAAACCAATTTGTAAACTTCCTGCCTTAGTTTCCCCCCTTAAATATCCCACATTCAGCATGCTTTGTTTTGATCACTTTTGCAATAGTTACACGGGGAGGTGCTGTTTTCACAAGCAGTTTTTGGTTTTGACACCCCAGGGAAAATATTTTCACAGAGTTCAACATTGGGAATGTGGGTGCTCCAGGTTTTGCCATGACCACGCAACCCACTTAACGGGTCTCCATCTGGACACCTCGAAAGCAGAGAAAAAATAAAATATATGGTCACTTCTAGTGGTGGCCCACAAAAAACATTCCAAATCATTTATCTCTTAACGCTGTTTCAGATCTAAGACAAATCACAACAGTTCTTTTCAGACAAATTATTATTTTTTTTTAGCAATTGCCTAAGCAACTGCCTTCCTTGATACTTTCCTTGACAAGAAAATAACACTCCTTATCAGACAGCATCATACTTTTCTTTCCTCTTGAAGACCATGTAAATGTTACCGGATAGACATACAAGCATACCTGTTGCCCGTCTTCTCCAGAAACATTTTAGGGTACAGAGAAATTAAATAACTCACAAAGTCACCTAACAAGTCGAGACCAAGAGAAGGGAAAGAACTAAAGAAGCCTTGGTAACTGTTACACTACAGTTAAGAAGGAAAAAATAAAAGAAAATAAAACAAAAAATTAAAAAACAAACAAACAAAAACTTTGCTTAAAATCTGCTTAATGAAGGAAATATTTCCAGCTAAGAATTTGCATCTTGGCTTATATAAATGAATAAATCAGAGTCGGTGGATTTTGCTTCTTCCTACATTTTACTGTTATCTTGGATTTCCTATTCAAATGACAGTATTCTAAATTCAATGAAAAATACTTCCATTCTTCAGAGCAATTATTTCATTTAAACTATGCTTCACTTAACTGAAGTGCAGTTTTTCTTCCAGAGGGCAACTTCATTTGGAGACATAACTGATTTTCTGAAGGATTTTTTTTAATTTCATAGAACTATGGTCTAGCATGTGTTTTCATATATAAAAAATTACAAGTGTCTTTGGTTCATTCGTAAAGAACTTCTAAAATTTTCCTTTGTAAAAACATGTTAGGAAAACGTTCCTTTTTATTTATTCATTTCATTTAATTTCAGTCTTGCATTTAAGCACCTGCCATATCCCTAAAAACATTAAAAATAGTATAACCCAAATATTATGTAATACATTTCTGTATTTAGGGCAAAATATTTCAGTTAACTATAAAAAAGCATTTGATATTCCAATTACAAGAATCTCTTGGAATGAAACCAGCATGTAAAGGGCCAGCTCACTGCAATTTTCAACTCATCAATGAATATTTAATTATAACGTAAGCAGCAGCTTCCAGTGATTTTTTTTCTTAGCAAAGTAGCAATACCTGCAGGGGAGAAAAATGAATGAGAGTATTGCCATAGTCTTAAATACACCGGTCATGAGAAGAAGAAGCCAAAGATGTCTCGAATTACCCAGACGCAGTGTCGGATCAGAGGGCGTACGTACTTGAGCAAGTGTCAAGACTCAGGCTGCTGCCTAGCTACCCACGGCTGTTCCCACCAACAGGAAGTCACCCACCTGGGGTAGCATGCGATTTTCCTCCTCCAGCTGTCTTACTCTGGCCTCCAGCTGCCTAACATAGGACAAGGTTGATTCTAAAATTAAAAAGAAAAAAAAAAACTCACATTATCCACACAGATCTGCTTGTGTATACTGGTGTCAGAGCTTGGGCCACAGGCTCTTTGACTCTGACTTGTATTCACAGCAGACTTTGCTTGAAAGTCCCTTAAATATGCAGCTCTGCTCCTCTAAGGGCACTGCAAAGAATGCTGACACAGGAGTTAACCCGCCTCTTTGTCACTTTTGGTTCTAAACTACTTCACTTTAACATTTAAAGTTGTCCCTGCTTGGACAAAGAAAATCTTACAGAAAGGCAATGCAGACTTGATTTCTTCTATCCCATACCCTGAGCTTGTACAAGAGTAAAGTGTTATTCCATAGGGTCACTACTGCAAAACTCAGAAACCCAGATGCAAAGAGGTCCCTCCAGAGCAGTAAGTGGGGATCTGGTGACCACGCTCTGACTTGCCCTGTAAACAGCCGTGCAGCCTGCAGGGAACAGCACAGCTAGCCAGCACAGAGGCACAAGCGACAGCCGGTGCTGGGAATGGGGGTGTTGTCATGGCTTTAACCAGTGTGTCCCCAGGGTGCTAAGGAAGCCTTGAGTCCGAGGGCAGCCCCAGACACGGCCTTCCTGACGACCATCCCTCCTCAGAGCAGCTGGGGCAGCACGGTGCTAGCACATCCCTTCATTACGCTGCTTGGCATAATCCTGCCGATCACACTCAGTAACAACATCACAGGCCTTCGTAAGGTAATTCGACTGATTACAGAAAATAAGATTTTCTGGGGATATGACTGAAAGTACTTCTCTGAAGGTCTCAGTAAACAGTTGGGAAAATGAGTCACAGTCTGTTCTATGCCTAAGAATTTGTTGTAAGCAGTGTTAAACGTATCCGAGAGGCTTCCTAGCGTGCATTTTGGGGGGAAGACAGAAATTCTGCCATTAAAATACTGTACTTATATTGCTGAGAAAGTAGGTGGTCCCCGTAAGAGAAAAGACGACTTCTCGATACAGAATCACTGCCATGACTCTAGTATCTCCTTATACTAAAGTGAGGTCCACCATGTATTTACACCTGACTCAATGATCCATTAAACTTTTTTGGGGAAGGGAATTTCATTAATTTGTATGTACCCATACTACCATGCAACCAGCATACATGTAGAAACAATCACATCACTGCTGTCTGATGGGCATCAGGGCTGTGCTATCAGTTGGTATAAACCTGCAAAGCTCTACTGGCACCAGAGAAGTTCTCTGATCTAAATTATCAGAGGAATTTGTGTACCCATTTCCTCTATCTAAATCACGGTGCCAGCCGGTCCATAAAAGTGACAGGACATGAGGTGCCACTTATTGCTCCTACGAGGCTGCAGTAGGATAAAATACACACGCACAGATAGCATGTGTGAATTTGCGGAACAAAAGGATGACAGAAATTTGTCAAAAATGATTACAGCCCAGCAAGGCATTGGATTAAAAATAGCAAGGCACAAGCAAAGGGAAGGAGGCAACCTGAGGTTCCGTGTGCTCTGCAGCGTAACGATTTCCATAGCCGCTGATGGGTGCATCTCTGGAGAGCTGCTAAGCCCAATTTGGAGGAGCACTTAGCAAATGAACAGCTTCTGCAGCTAACTGCATGCGATGGGGTCCCTCCCATCACATCAGCTGCTTTCCCAGCAGTGGCTCTGCTGGGAGGAGGCCAGAGACGCTTCCGCACTATTATGGCACTATTACTGGTGGCAGCACCATTCTCTTCTCCTTTCTGACATGATCCAGAGAAGATGATTTTTGCAGAGCCATCTTTGCCTAGGAAGTGAAGCAGGGGCTTTCTTTGGCATTATCAATCTCTACCCAGGGTGTTTATGATTCTGCTTCTGGGCCAGCTTGGGCACCACGCCGACTTTCAGAGTCAGTAACTACCCTTTCAGAGCATGCTATGCTCACCAGCTTAGGCCGAACTCCCCTTAACTATGAGTCTTTATTTTTGTCATTTTCTGTGCTGCCATTTATTAGTTCCGTAGATGTTGCACAGCTCTTGGCAAAGTTTGCCTCTTGGTTTTATTCCTTCACTTGTATATTGGAGTCTAGCTGAGATGTCTGCTGCCTCACAAGACACAGCTCTGCTGTCAGCTCACAATTTCACAAACTGGGTTTATAGTGGCTCAGGAGCTGGTCTAAAGCCCCCTAGTGTTTTAACCCCTTTAAAATGTGAAACATTTACTTAAATTCCCTTTTGTAATCTGATTAAAACCAAAAATTAGGTCAGCTACCAAAGGCACAATCTAGAAAATTATTATTTACGTATTCTTGACGCATTGGCTAGATGAGTATATATTTCAATTCCTATTAATGTATTTATACTGTGATGCTATGCATGAGCTTAGAGGAAAAGACAAGTAGAAGAGGCAGTCAAGGATATAAGGGAAAGAGGAACTGAAAATACACAAAGTGAAACACTGTCGCCGGTAAGGTTGACAGCAAACTACCCCCCAAAAGTTGCATCTTAAAACTATTTATGGAAGGGACTATAAAATGCATCTATTGTTAACGAGCCTACAGACCAGCAAAGAGATGTCAATAAGGAGTACACCTTAAACCGCCGGACAGGAAAAGGTCACCTCATGTCACTCCCCTTGTTGTTCCAGGTACATTCTCACATGAAAATTAAGATTAAATAAGTTTAAACTGAGTCAGAATGAACAGATGATCACGGTGCTTCATTTCAGCAAGAATATGTGTCTGAGCTGAAAACAAATATATCCCAAAGTCAAGGAGCGTGAAAGCAGAGTATCTCTTCATACTATTACTGTTTTCTGAAATCAAACCATTTTATAAGGTGCTACAATGTATCAGGTAATTGTTGCTCTGAAAAATAAGTGGTGCAAACAATATTTTAGGTGATATCATTAGTCATAAAACCTTTTATGTTTTATCTTTCCTAAGAAGATATATTTAATATCTATAATTTTCACATAACTTCAAGTACACGTACAAGCCCTGCACTACTTGCCTAATCTTAATTTCAGTAGCAGGCGGTGTATATACAAGCTTCTAAATTCAGCTCTACAAGGAGCTCCATCTAAAATACAAATAGTAAAAAATGGTATTCATATTAACACTCTAGAAGTTCTAGTATTGCATTCCAAGTAACAGCAAAAAACTGCTAACTGTGTTGAGATTAACTGCATACTCAGATAAAAACAGACAATTAATTTGAGTCCACATCTCAGCTACTTCTGAACACAGAAACATGACACTGCGTAACAGTTACGATTATTTAATTTATTAAATAATTTATTAAAATTTTATGACCACTATTTAATTTACTATTAGTGTGTTCTAAGTCTTATTTCAGTGCAGATAATGCTCAAATTCATTTGATCTTTTCCAATGGAAAAAAACTGCAATTTTACCAAATGAACCGTAGTTTAGCTCCCTGTGCTCTTAAAGATGATTGCAAATTGTGCAGTGCTTCATTTCAAGATTGAAGCTAAAATTCTTTTTCAAATTACTATAGAGCCAATAGTTGCTTTTAGCAACATTCAATGAGAGTCCACTCTTCTCCATATCCATCATTCTAACATGTTATTAGAGAACATCAATATTTATGTAGCTGATCTCTTTTCTTTTTGACATGCATACTCTTGAAGCCAGGAGATATTTTGGGCTTACGTCAAACTTTATCAGACTTGTATGTTGCTGCGGAGGGAATATTTGTGCCTTGGCTTTTTCCATTTTTGTGAGTCTGTTCTTATGATCTTACTCTATCATAAATATTTCATGATGTTCTTTAAAATAGATTATCCTCCGCTATTTTTAAATGGTTGAGGATGTCACATGAAATTCTAGCTGTCTGAAGATAGTTTCATTTTTTTTTCCCCTCTTCTCCTTTTTTCTACCTTTTAAGGCTAGTATGAAGAAAACATTGGTCCAATGACAAGTGAAGCCAAACACCTTTCCTGTTGCACATCATGCTGAGACCTGAGGACACGCACATAAGCCCTCTGGAGACCAGTAGTGCTGAGACACACACAGCGCCCTGCCATAGTGAATTCCCCTCGGGAAAAGGCATCAGATGGATGGGGAAGCAAAAAGTGCCCTGGCACTGAGGTGATGAAGGATGCAGAGACACAGAAATAAGACACTAGCAACTCAGAACAGGCTGCCTTAAATAAAGTTGTACTTTCTAAGCAGCCCTGTAGTTTTCAGATCTTAAAAAGGGAGCTTAAAAATAGACTGGCCCCATTGGCGCAGGTACCATCATTTCTACCATCACAAAATTTAAGCAAAGAATAAGAAACAGGATGTTTTGGGCACCACTTTTCCTTTATAGTCATGATAAACCACTGAGGACTGTAATGCAGGACTGGGGAGTTCAAAGCAGTGGGTTCTGGCAGATTATAGGGTAGCTGATCTGTTCATTTTTCTGTGGTTTACATGAAACTGCATACATCGGATAATAAAATAGCCAACTTCTTCTCTTGTCCCTATTACAATCCAAATATTCCATTGAAATTATTAACAACATTAAAAACATACTGAAATAACCAAAAATATTTGGAAAGCCTGCAGGCTTCAGTCTACAGTATTCTCCATGCCCATTTCTGAACTGGAAAAACTGCAGCATATTCCCCTCATACCTCCCCTGCAGAGCTTGACAAATAGACTAATAACAGTTCTCTGCAAAAAAAAAAAAAAAATGACCATTAGGTATCTATGTAACTCCTTTTTGATTAACTCTAAACAATAAATCATCACTGCAGAAAAAATTGTTTGCTTCGTTGATGTTTAATAAAGAAAAGTTCAGAGTCTCTTAACTTTGAAGAAAAACTGTAACAGTGGAAAAACAAAGAGGACAAGTCACAGAAAGAGCGAAAATCCTCCATGCTGAAAATGCTTGAGGGCTGGAGGTATTAGGAGAAAAGTAGAACACCGTTTGCCTTGAATCGAGGCATTTACTTGGGGCCGCTGCTGGAGACAGGGTGCTAGGCCACACAGAAGGCTGATGTGGAGCAGCAGGCTGTCCTTATGGCCAGAAACGAAGGAACACGACTTTCATGAGAATTAAAACATCAGCCTGGTTCTGTTCACAATGTGTATTTTGCTTCCCCTAGCTCACCTCTACTTGTTATTCATGTTTCTAAAGGAGTTTGTGGGAACCTGGAGAGCTCCTGTCACATCCCAGTACAAATATTTTAAACATTAAGAACATAAACTGCCTAAGAGGATAAATGAGTGAAACTTCCAACAATTTACCTCTATAAAGAAATGGCAAGTTATCTGTAGTGATACACAGATATACAGCAATAAAAGTTCAGTTTAGCCATATACAGAAAGGATCAACTTCAATGGGGAATTTACTATTTATTACGCTGCTCTTCTTGCACTCTGTTAGCAGGAATATAATATTTGCATATCAAATCAGATTTTGGTCATGCAAATCCACACTGAGCATCCTGCAATGAAAACTAAATAACCTTTCAATAAACGGAAGATGAAAAAATACAGCTGTGCAAGGGCTACCCTAAACCCTTCTGTAATTAACCAGTAACTCCATCCATTTATGAAAGAGGCTCTGTGATAACTGAGAAGCAGAGTCAATGCCATGCAAAGTATCTCCCTGTCTTGTAATTCCTAGTTCCCTGAAACCTGAGGTGATTACTTTAATATTAATATTAATATTAATCACTAAAGCATGTTATTACTTCAAGCCATCCCCTTTCAGCTACTTTGAATATATGAAAAAATCCCATTTGCCCCACCTGAAAGGTTGGTCATTCCTCAGGACTTGCACTGTCCGTGCCCAACGTCTTGACTGAGGGATTTGTGACCTCTGAAGGTCCTTTTCAGCCCTGCCTTCTATGATTTTCTCTTACGAGTGCACATCTTACGTAACACTCTTACAGAGTAAGTGCTAGAGAGCTGCTTATTAAAGTACAGCAGAATTCCCCTGTAACCCAGCAACATTAGGATTAGTGCTATCCTGTAGAGAGGAAAGAATTTGCCTAAGGCAAAATTTTATTAAACTCACCGGTACGTTTAGTAGCTATTTACCAGTAAGGCATATATTCTCTGAAAGTTTTGTGACAGCAAATACTGTATTATTAGCATTAAGATAGGGTTTGCATTTTGCAATATTGCTGTTTTCTAAAATTCTCCCAGTCTGAAGTCGAGCTTTCTTGTGATTAGAGTTTCAACACTCTTGACTTTTCTTTGCATTTACAGATTTCTACCTGTAATTAAGAATCTAATCGACTAAGCATAGATGGTTCACTGGATATTTCAAAACTGAATCCTAGCAAACTGAAAACTTTACATATGTTAACTGAAACATCCAGAATTCAACATCATCCCTTCCACTGAAGGATTTAGTTTTATTTCTCAGGCAACATGTACCATGTTTCCTCTTTCCAGACTACATTAGAGACAAACACATAGTAATGAAAAGTTACTCTATCAAGTATTCATCAGATATTTTTACCCAGGTTTCCCATGAAAGCAGTGTTTTCTCAATTGCAACAACTTTTAATTGCAAATCAGCTCTATTTACTACAACAAAACCTTAATATTACTTTTGCCTTGAGGCAACTCCAGTCATGTCTTCAGCGCTTCGTCGATGCTGCCTGCCTCAGACTGGCAACACATTCACATTTGTTGGGATTTAAGTGCCACTTTGACCCTGTGACACTGTGACAGTCCATGCGGGTCCATGTTAAGCAGGACACCGTGTGTTCCCACCGGGTGAGCACCATCCTGCTCCAGCAGCAGCCCTTCATTTTTCCTTCTGCTGAGGTCACATAAGGAAAGGCCCTGAGATCTACTCTAAATCCTCTCCTCATTGCCCACTCACATGCTGCCTGTGACACGATATGCCACAGGCAGCCAGAACAAGTTATGTTCTGGCTAAGCAGATTCAGCCTATACTGATTTGGGTCTATACTTGCTGGAGGTTCTCTTACATGTTTAACCTTAGGGTACAACCATCTTTACAGCCAAATTCATCTACAAAAAAAATTTAAAAAAATAAAAAAACCCACTAGTTTAAAAAAAAAATGAAAAAAAATTAAATTCTCATAGCAAAAAAAGGATTTCACTATAAAACTGAACCTTGAGAGCCTAAATAATTACACCAAATCTCAGGATCTCAGACTAGCTAAGGTTTGCTCCCTGCTTACTACAGATGCCTACTCATGCTTACTCCAGATAGCTGCCTACTGCAGGTATCCACAACCCTCTTGCCTACAGCTGGATATACTGTCACACTAACAGTCTGCTGTGACTCTGACCTGGGCTTGTTTGGGTTTTTTTGGTCACTGAGGGTGATAACGGCAAAGCTTCTCTCCTGCTCCACTTCAAATTCTGCTACATATTACTGATGAAAACTCAGAAAATCAAATCTATTATGCTATTACTAAAACGTCTCCCTCTGGCTGTTAGCCTGCTCTGGGATCGATTTGTGTGTTTCATGACTGGTGAAATCCTTATTTGCTTCACTGGCCTAAGTGACTGGTAAGCGCCAATGCCATCACGTGCCCCTCATTGCTCATCAGGAGCTTCCTGACTGCAGACACATGAATATGTGGAGGTACAAGCAGCCCACACTCTTATTCCCCAGTGGGTCATCTGCTTGTGATTTCGGTGAAACCAGTATTTTATATTGAGGGATATTTGGGCATAGTTGGGATGGAAAAGCCAAGGCTAGGGAGGATTTTTTTTTGCTGCTTAGCCCATTAAGTTGGGCACCATGGACTGCAAGTCTACAGCAGAAGACTTTCATGCTATCCCTTACAAAATTTCATGTGTTCCAAGCCATCCTTGTACTATAGTAATCTGAAAGGCTTTCAGTATAGTGTGTGCCAGATAAAAGAGGAGCATTTACATTTAATAAGTATAGGAGGGGTTACAACAATATCAGCAGAATAAAGAAATCAATTCTGAAAACAGTGTCAGCGAGGAGAAGGAAGCTGAAGGAAATAACAAGCAGAAGCCTAAGACACTAAATTTAGATCAGATCTTATTTCCACTGTGCAAGTATCTGCGGCCAAAGAATCCTAAGATTTGGAGAGTTTCACTTACAGGTCAGACATGACTTAAAAGTTAGAATTCAAATACATGTTCTAAGTGTCAAGGAAAGTTTCAGTGGCAAACAGTCCTTAAACACCTCAAAGATACACCACCCTGCATTAATCAACCAGGCAAACTAACAGACTAGTAACTCGGATAGTTTTGCTGTTTACATTTAGATGAGAGACTATATAAAGTTAAAAATATGACAAATGTAAAGATGGTTCCGATATTTGAGCACAATCAGGGCTCAATGACCAGAATGAAAAGTCTCCTATACCCAAACAACTCTCACACACATGTACTGATGCCTACAACAAAACTTTACAGTTCTACATTAAGAAATCCAAGACAGTATGCCACAAATATGCCCTAAAGGAAGGAATGCCTACACTTTATTTCTGTATACAGAGGCCTAAGAGTCTTTTCACAGGTTGGTTATGAAATAAGTATATCCCTGTGATTTATGAATGATGAAGAGTTGATGAGGGGTACCATAATTCAAATGCACATACAAGATAAATCTGAGATAAATAAAGTTTTTTCAGTGATACTTGAAGTCCTTACTTAATTCTCAGCCACACAAGAGAAAGTGAAAACAGTAAAAAAGTTTTTTGGGTTGCCTGCTAGAGCTGTAAACATTTCCAAGAAGGTCTTCCTAGCTCTGCAGAAAGCCATGCCAGTGCTCAATTTTATATTCAAATAATGAGCTTGGGCACTCATTCTAATGCACACTTCGCAGTAGTGGGGCCGGGGGGTGGATCTTTCAAATTTTGACTCAGTGGTGGGGATCATAGAAAGAACTGGGAGAAAACATTGCCTAACAATGCGAGTGTTCTATTACTGACTAGATATTTAATGGAACACGCAAGGGAAAAAAAAGCCTCCGAAGTAAAGAGCAGCTCTATTTATAAGGCTCAGAAGGCTGAGTAGGAGCACTGCTGAGATCAGGCGAGAGCAGATGCTATGGAGCTGCTAGAGGCGGGCTGATGCGGGCAAACACAATGTGGATTAAAAATTATCAGGACAAAAAAGGGTTTTAGGACAAATTTCTCTACACTAAGGGCGATTAACATGTGGGCTGGGCTATCAAATGTAGCCAGAGATGTTGCAAGATTAAATAGGTCTAGATCTCTAGACTGAAGCTACCCCTCTTGCTTCCCACAGCCCATTAAAGACCCATCACACAATAATGACTTTCTGTCCCTGCTGACTGCGATTAAATTTGAAGCAGAAAGACAACCATTTCGTAAAATGACTATACGGACAATCTCAGCACAGAACCTAACTCTGAGGGAAAATCCATTTCATGCTGGCAGCTATCTGGTAGGGGAGGAAAAGGCTGTGGAGTAAATATAGGAGATTTTTATTGTGGGAATTTTGGAAGACAGTAATAAAAATATATATTCAAACTACACAGTTTTAAGATAAAATCTGTTGGTACAGATATGTCCAATCCACACACAGGCACATCTCTCAAAGTTTGCCAGGCTATCTAGCCTGGGTTGCTTCATACTAAGGTGGAATATCCGTATCTCCAGAGGAAATCCATGCAGGGGAAAACCTTAAATCATTTAAAGTATCAAAATATAAGTCTTGCTTCTGACAAGAGGTTTCTTTGTCCTGCCAAGTGTATCAGAGAAAGTCCGTGGCGAAACAGCAATTGATAGGAAGTATCAGCTCATCTTTATTAGTTACATTAATCTTTTACCTCGTCCTCTCTGACCAACTCCTCCTTTATTATATTGAGCAAAACTGATTGACTGTTGTCTTTCAGTCAAAAACTAACTTTAGGTTAGGTTAGGAAAAAGAAACCAAGGATCACCATAATGCAGAAATGTATCTTGACAGCATACTCAGAGCTGATTCAGCAGCCTAAATGTCCAGCATCAGCTGAAATCAGTATGTTACTAACCTACTTTGGCACTTCAGAAAACTCTGCAGAGTCCTTCTGTATCTTCTAGTTACTTTAAAAAAAAGCCATTTGACCCTAAGGACATAAAAATGACTGTACCAGAAAAGTTTCAGCATCTACCTAACTTAGCATCCTGCTTATTTCCTTAACTTCTGTAAATGAGATCTGGTATCTCTGGGGTCCTGCCATGATGCAGAGCTTATGGGACATTTCAGGGAATCAGAGCTACTTGGCAAACTCAATTCTATAACTTACTGCGTTGGGGCTCTGAAAAGAAATTTCTGCTTTTAATTTGGGCACAAAGTCTTCCTGAAGAGCACACAGAACACTCCAATACTGAAGACAGCATTCAAAACACCCATCTAGAACTGCCAGAACTGCTTTCAAATTAGCTAATGTATGGACAAATGTGGGTTTCAAAACTCATTATTCTCCACATTTCCCCATTCTTATGGTCAGTCGCATAAGGTTCACTCCATTCCAACATATTTTTTCTTGTCCCACTGTTTTTCCTGCCTTCTCTAAGATGCATCTCTATAGCTGTACCTTACACTGCTTCTACCAGGTGCCACTGGTAACCAAAGACTAATTTTTTTTGTGAGAGGATACAAAATGTGAGAAATAAATAATTAGGTAATTCAGACTAAGTACATTTGAGAGCTGCATAAAACAGGGAGACTTTGTTTTATCAAAGCTTCAGAGAAAACCAACTACACCACATAAACCCAATTTGCTGATTTCTCAGTCCCTTTGCACAGTTACCTAAGCACAACCATACTATGCTGCTATTACATTAACATAGTGCTGATTGAGACACTACTTTAATAATTTAAAGGAAAACTAATCGCTGGTAGAGATAACAGAAAACAGCACACATCTCGACTGATAGGCTGCTCTATACAGATTTATCTGCTTTAACACTTTTGATTTAAGAATGGTTCACATGTGTGATTTTATCTGTTTTATACTCTCACCTTTTAGTGAATTATTCCAGCAACTCCTGGAAGTTGTACACTCTAAAATGTTTCCTTTCCTCTTTCCTTCCCCCACTCCCTTCACTCTTCATATCTCAAATTATGGCCAAAAATAATTTCTTTTCAATATTTCAATAGTAGTATAATAATGCCTTAACATGTACCATAGAATGTAGGAGCTGTTTATTATTATTATTGTTATTATTCCTGTAGAAATAAAGGACATTACATCTTAGGCACAGAGGCACGCATACACATATGGGACATACATACAACAGCTTTCCCAAGATCTATTTTTCAAGAACATTTCAGTAGCAGAAAGATCACTGGTAGAAACAGAGCAAGCTGAGGCTCAGATTGAAGAAGGCCCAGCCTGAAAGTGTGTACAGCCCTGGTCTGTTTCACTGATAAACTCCTATCCAAAACGATACTGAAAATGATACAATCTTATTTTTTCCTGAACTGGACATTTTATGTTGAAAGGCTTCAAGAAAAGGCCTCATTCTCTACTTTGTGTGAAAGTACTGAATGGGAAGAGGTGCTAGTGCTTTACAGTGTTCCGTTTCTTGTAGCAATGTTTCATCATCCTTTTGTCCTGAGCTCTGTAACTCAGGGTTGTACTGAGCTCAGGGCCCAGGTTTGAAGACATAAGCTGGTTATTTTATTTTAAAGCATACATGTCATTTCTATGCTTCAATTATATACAGCTACGCCCTCCTTGATTTTATTCCTTGTCAGTCTGCATTCCAGAACTCATTTTTATCTTATAAAAAGGGCAACAAGTTATCAGAAGAAAGGAGGGTTTGCCACTTCCAGAATGTAAAGTTTTAATGATACAATTTACAAGCACAAAATGTTTAGAATTGACAATGGCTTAAACTTTCCAAAGCACTTTGGTGACTGGAAATCACATCTGTAGATTCCCAAACCCATCTGCTTGGTTTGCATGCCAAGCACTCAGTATTTTTAACCATTAGATCCCTAGAACGGGAGAAATCACTAGTCAGTCATGAATCTGATCTAAAAACCCTGTCTTCAAGGACTGGGCTATCATACTACTACATATGTTTAACAGTATTTTACAACGTAAACAGACTTTCCATGAGTGTGAAACTCTGCTATTTGAAAAAGTATAATTATGGTCTTGGTAAAGTGCCAGTTATTAAGAGGAAGTGCTCATGAAGGACATGGAAAGAGCCAGCTTTGCTAGCAAAACCTAGAAGGGGCCCAAGGAGGACCAAGATGCTCACTCAGGACAACAGTTAAAATCCTAAACATCCTCTGTAAAGTATCCAGATCCCCAAGAGTGCCCATTTTCCAAAGGATATGCATTCACTCAATCATTAAAACCAGCTTCTTTCTTTGATTTAAATTTAAAATTGTTTTACATATCTTAAAAAAAAAAAAAAGAAAAAAAAAAGGAAAGAAAAAAGCATGCTTTTCATCTAAATTAATAATACATTGGAAAAGAAACAGGATATTGTTCAAAATGTCCAAAAGACTGTAAGGAAGCCCCAGAAATAGGAGCCTCTAAGACAGAATATAATAACTGGCAAGGTCTTGTTTACAAAGCTTGTGCAGCCAAACATTCATCTGGTGTAAACACAGTTACATTAATCTACATTAGACAAGGACCTGATCTTCAGCAATCAAATCTTATTCATCAGACAATTCTGCCAGCACTTTATTAAGCAAACTGAAATATCAGCATGAACTTCCACTCAGCAACCTTAATTCTATAAACCTCACATTTGAAAAAAAAAAAAAAAGCAAGTCCAAATGTCATTTTCTCTGGAATACCATAGTTTTATGAGGAATATTTATATACAAATACTGGACAAGCCAGGTATAGAGCATGACAGATCCTTCCGAGTTTCTGAGAGTCATTTCAGCATTCGCAGCACATGTCAGTGCTAGTGCAGGGGGTTTGGACTAGGTCATCTTTAGAGGTCCTTCCAACCTCAACCATTTGGTGATTCTGTGAATACAGCTCCCAGATCTGCTGCGATGCAACCGGATACGTCACCCAAATCCAGCAGTGACAACTGAACTTGCCTTCTCTTTCACTGTATCTGCTATATGCTTATAGCGAAACCAGGCGGCTCCTGCCTGCCCTGTTGACAGCCCTTCACTGTTGGGGCTCTTCAGGGGTACAAGGGGATCTAAATCCTGCACTTTAAAACACAGAGATCATGCTCCCAATTTAATGAAGGTTAATGAAGTGCTTCCATTTTACTAAACAAAGGTCCATCATTTCCAAAATATTTAGAAAAAGAATTTAAATATATGAACATAAAAGACTAAAATCTTATGTGGAATTTTCTGTACATCTTTGTGGCCAGCATTGCTATAAACAACCCATCAATTTGCACTTTCCACACTGAACTGTGTCTATTAAATACATAAAATTATGCTGCACAGCTGTTAACTGGCTTTGCACCTTCTCTTTTTATTATGTTTCAAATGCCATTTAATTTTATTTTAAATATTTTAACAAGGCCTCCTCTGTTCATTTCCTGACAATTTCACTGATGTGAAAGCTGCTTATATATTTCATTTCCTCAAATATATAAGATGTTGAGCAGCTCTTTTGGTTACAGAAGCTGTTGGAAAATGTCTTGTGTTTCACGTTGAGAAGTAGACACAGCAATTCCCTAGGAGTCATTGCCCCTGCCGGGACCAGGGACATGCGCCATGTGAGCTCCCGAGGACACTTTTCTTGCACCATTCAACATCAGGTCTCTTACGCCAGACAGTTACAGAGCTTGCTAAAAGGAACAAAACCTCATCGGCCATCAAGAACTTGCAGTCGAAGCTGAGAGGTCCCAATGCCTTCCCATTTCAAAAATCAGCAATAGATCTGTTGTAATAGACAGTGGAAGAAAGAAAAGGGGGAAAAAAAATACTGTTGCTGTTCTCCTAGAGATAGAATGAAGAGACAGACCTCAAAAAAATGAAGGCTGCACATGTTTGTGCATATAGGTGCAATGTGAGCTTCCTTTTATTTGCTCTGTGCTTTAGCATTATTAGGAATTTATTCAGGTCACATTCTGAAGCTTTTCTTCAATACAAGAACTAAAAACCTACTCCTTCAATAGGCAAAAAGACAAAAAAAAAAGATTTGTGCTCCCAAGCTGAGGATTTTGAGAGTGGATGTCACGGTGCAGTCATAACTATCATGTCTGCTTGATTAATATTAATACTGAATTTGAAATATAAGATTTTATGAAATCAAATGTATTCTAGAAAAATAGAAAATATTGATATTTACTCTCCCAGCAACTGCTAACTAGAAGTGCATCTCCTAAGACATTCTGGAATTAAGACAAAAGATATAATGATTCTCAGAATCCTGTGCAATAAGACATGTGTGACTAAGTATAAGCTGAAGAAAAGCCTCACGTATAAAAATGTTAGGGGGTATTACAAACCAGATTATATTAGATACAGAGCCCAACTACCATTCCTGTTAAAAAGACAACAAAAAGAGACTATTTACTATTTTATTACACAGTTCAGTTACTATAGTGCTGAGGGCAAGGAAGGCAGAATAAGTCTATAATGGAGCTGTCAGGGTAACTGTTATAACACAAAGCACAAAACATCCTATTGAAAAATATAGGGAATCTTAAAATATAGAGAGTTCCTAAGGCTAGAAAAATGCCATTAAAACAATGTAGTTTTTCCTGTCTTACACAAAGGAATCCTGATAAGAATTCCAGGAACGCCTGGTTTCCTTTTTCACTGCTGGAAATGGATGTGGTCAAAAGAAGGCAGTGGGCTTTTTCCTCTGTAGCAAACTCTGTCAAGAATGGAAAACAATTTGATCCACATTAGGAACAACAATTTTTCAGAGGACACAGAAAGGACATAAGTGTAAGATCTCAAGCTATAAATAACTGCAGAGAGTTGTATTCTCCGATTTTGTTTCTGGGTTATTATAAAATATTACAACCACCTTCAATCCATCCCTGTTACTTCCTGTCACTTAAGTGGGCAGCCTTGCTTTCATGTTCAGCCACAGAAACAGCAAAAGAAAACCCACCTAACCCAATCTCCTTAGTTTATATCCTTTTTACGCAGGGAGGAAATGTAATGTGCTTTAGAACATGGGCTGCAAATCCACACTGCACTTCCTATATTGCGTATAGGAATAGGTATCAGAAGACTCAGATTTGTCATGTTATAGCTAAATGTCACCAAATGTAGGGCTTGTTCCATGGGCCGGGTCCAAGGAAAGCTTTACCTAAAGACCATTGCTCACAAACTCAGCTGAAACTTCCAGAGACTAAAAAAAGCCCTCAAAGCTCAGGGTAGGAGACTATAAGGAATCTCTTTTCCTCCTATTCTTCTAATAGCTGCAGTTATGACGTACAGATCCCAGCAGTAGTTGACACACAAACAACTTCTTCCTGGAAAACTGCCAGTTCCTCAGGAAAATTATAAGCTTGCCTTTCCTGTAGCATAAACACCCTTCAATGAGGCACCGTACCAACAACGGGAGCTAAGGAGTTATCAGGCAGCACAGACGCTAAACGCTACATACCTCTCTGCTGACAATTGCCACTTACCGAGGAAAATTGTATTTTCTCAGACCACTGAGATTACCTTTTCTGGAGTATTCAGGAACTCATGCCATCAGGAGCTGAACTCTCAGTGGCGGGGCAAGTTCCACCATTTATCACTAGAGAAACACTGAGTTTTGTAAACTAAAGTTTCTGGGCAGCAAATGGAGGTAGAGAGGGAGCGATCCAAATTGTGCCTGCCTGGTTTGCTGTTTTTTTCTCTTGTTCTATGTCCTACCAATAGGAAGAAGATGTCTCTTTAGATGTCCTTAGAGACATCTCTCTAAAATGTTTCCTAGGCTGGAAAGCACAGCAAGTTGATTTTCCGCCCCAACATTTCTACTGTCTTGTTCCCACATTCGAGTGTTACAAGCAAGGCTTTGCACAGTCTCCCACCTGTTTGGTGACTCACAATATTCCTAGGTTTGGGGGGCGGTTTTTTGTCAGGGAATGCAGCCTACAGAGCTGGCTGAGTTTTGCTGATCGCATTTGTGATGTCTCATGACTAGAGACCTTGCTCCACGAACAGCATACAGGAAGAACAAGAGTTTATGCTACAAGGGACAGTGAAAAATAGAGTGCTGCAGTCACAGAATACCTATGGAAACTAGATGGTGGATGATAAAAGGCCATGGGTTTTCTTGTTATAGTGAAGTACTTCCTTCAAGGATGACGTGAAGGGTTAACGTCACTGATCAAACTACAACAAAGGCCCAAGATTCAAGAGGAGCATCATTCCAGACTTGTCCAAGACACTGGCAAATATAGTTGAGGATGTAAATCAAAAGAATTACAGCCATCTGGTCAACATTTTAATGCAACATTTATCACTGTGTCATCTAAACATCAAAAGTGTTATCTAAATGTCATCGGAACATCATGGTTGAGTGCTGTTGTAGCCAAGGGCTCTATTGTCAGCTGAATAGAGCAGAGAGACAACATACAGGAACATGAAGTTTCCTCTAAGGCTCATCTGCCTCTGAGCTTTTTTGATTTTGACCTTGCACAAAAACTCCCAGCACAGACACTAAATACAGTGACAATCTTGCTACCAGGACATTTTTGTAGTGCTCTAACTGATCAGAGACAACCCCTTTGTTTCAGACTAGTCATTGAATGGACAACTCAGCATTGGCATCTGCTGAGTTTAAATCAACCTGGCACAATAAGATTGATACACTGGTATTTCACAGCAGAACAGGGCTTTTTGACAACTTTCAGATTTGCTTGTTGATTTTATAATCACTGTCTCAACAAATCTATATTTTAATGAAAATGTTTGTGTAAAGCATGCATGTGCAAGTCATTTCTCTGCCTCAGAAGACTATGAGTTTAAAGGGTCAGGTCTCAAAAGGCTGGGATCTTTTAGCTAGAAAAAGATTAGAGGATAAATTCATACTCAGTTTTGAAGCTTTTAAAATGGAAAAGAAGAGAAGGAGGGAGAAAGAGAAAGGAAACTTGACCTCAGTTTGAACTAACAAGTAAAACAAATCTTACTGTAGAAGTCAAAGAAAGCAAATATGTTTGGGAATGCAAAATAAAAGGAAAGTAATAACCAGTAAACTTACTTTCAGAAAATCACCTTTTCTTTGCTGCCTTATTCTTAATACTAACACAATGACTCATGCTACAGTAAAGAACTTCCTGTCAACTTAAAGAGAACTAATCTTCTAAAAATCAGTCATTACTTCAAAAGGAAGTCCCCAACCCCCGTGGCATCAAAGCATGTGCTACTAAGCATGCTAGCTGTTGGCATGAGCCAATTTCATTTCAGAAACACTGACTATACAGTGTCAATTCCTGCTTTTCTCTAGCTCGTATCAAAGCCCAGATAGCAACCACTGCTGGTGTCACAGACAACGGATTTTCTTATCTGGTAACTGAGTTCATTTTTGTACTGTAAAATAAAGGAAAACAAGTTGAAGGAGTTTTCCTGCAAGGGCTAACAAAGGCAAAATTTCACCTCACAGTCAACCGTACCTACTGCAGCAATAGTTGAAATACTGCCACAAAGTAATAACTTTGTATGTTTTATTAAAAATGTTATCATTATCACTTAAATACATAAGAAAGCAAGACAACAGTATCAAAAACTAATTTCAGTAACACTATCACATCTAAGTTCTCAAGATAATGTGTAGAAAGCTGAAAAAAGGTATATATTTGGAAGTGCACAATGTATTTATGGTAAGAAGTAGACGCATCTCATTTCTGGCATTTTGATCAATATACTGATTTCAACTGGAAACCATTTGTTTTTCCAGTTCTATTGAAATGTTTGCACATATAGGTAAAAATAACAGGAAAACTATTTTAACCAGGAACAAACTCTACTTTTCTCCAAAGTAGATACAGCAATAGTTCTTGCCCAGCTGTGTACCAGTAAGCAACGTGCCATAAGGTTAATCTGGAGTGACTGTCCAGCACTGAGAAGGCAAGTGACTCCCATAATAAGTGCCTATGAATATAGCTAGCCCTTAATACAGAGTAATTCTGATACTTGGACATGTGAAAATATCAATTTCCAGGCATTTCGTAAAGATCCTTCAGTCCATAACACTAGTTTTCGACTCTCATCTCCCAGAGATTTAGGAGCAGGACAGCCTATCACAATCACTAGAGACCTCTTTCCTGTTACACAAGTAGAACCTTAAGATTCAAAGTCAGTTTTCCTGATTCATATAAATGTCTTTACAGGCTAAAAGGTATTTATCCTTTGATTCTGATTTGAGGAATATCACAAAAAACGTAAGTTTTCATAAACTGCATAAATTACCCATTGTGGATTGTAGATTTACTATATACTTATGGATCTTCAAGTTAAATTTCCTTCCCCCATTGAAATAAGGCATAAAACCCATACAATCTACAATTGTTCTTTAGTAGGTTGAATGTATCATGTATCAAACCAAAGTCACTTTGTCCTCAAATCAAAACAACTGCTGAATCAGTGGTATCAGACACCAAATTAAATTTGCCATAAATCTCCAGTTACTTTGTGTTAAATACAGGCCCCTCCCAATGAGTTAAAGACTGACTATTTATTTCTTTAAATAATGTTGGTTCATAATTAGCAGCAATGCATCAATCTCAATTAAGAGGGAGTTAAAGGGCTACTTCTCCTTGCTGATACAGACATATCTCTGTGTTGAGCCACCCTGCCACCCAGGTCAGGATGCACAGCCACTAATCTCTTCCCTTTCTTTGATATAACAGGTCATCCAGGGCACAAGATAATTTATGCCTGTGATGGTATCAGTCAACACACTAAATGGCCACACAACACGAGTCCCATCAGCTGCGCTGCTGCTAAACTAGCACAGCAACCTGCAAAGTGCAGCAGGAGTTGCTCAAAGTTCAGTCATGTTCCTGGGCAGAGATAGACAGACAAATATATATACATATAAATGTATATATTTATACACACATGCACACATGGGACACCTATGTTTGACCCCCAGGATCATTACCCCATGGAGAGAAAGAAAAGGCTATGTAAAGCAAAGCTCAGAATGAGAGGGATTAAAACCAGGTTTTCCTTAGTTAAAACCCAGAACATAGCTAGAAACTTCTTCACGGGCCTTGTGTGTCTCCAAGGCTTCTCTTGGAGTAGCTCAGCAGTTGGACTGCACGCCTGTTTGCATCTGTGGAAATACTGCCCACATTTTTAGGAGGTTCATGAAACCCAGAGAATGGGCACAACACAACCTCATCACAGAATTTACATATTAACCAAATAATAAACCAAAAGTGACGATCAACAGCATGGACAAAATGATGTGGGCTTCCCCATAACCATGTGTAAAAAAAAAAAAAAAAAAAAAATCTTCCTTTCCCCATCAGCAACCTGGAATCAGTATTATTAGATTGGTATAAATTTTCATACTGAGAATCATTTTCCAAGCACTAGTCTTTACTTGCTAATTGCAAGTTTATATTTGCTCCAATAATGGACTTTCACCTACAGCTCTTGATACTACAGATTCCCACCTGTTTGCCACCTGTCTGCCTTAAACATCTTCCAGCAAGACCACAGGCCATCACGAGTTATGTCATCCTTTAATTAAGCTTTCTTGGCCCTGTGAGCTATTATATAAAGTTAATCAGTTGTAACAGAAATTAGGTATGTCATCTCTCAAAACACGTTAATTTTACAAGTGTTGTATTTCTTAACCGAAAGTTATTTCACAAATGCCTGTCACTTTGTTTCTCCTGGTTTCTCAATGAAAAGACTGTTACACGATCATTTTTTGAAATGTCACCTGAAAAAAAATCTCAGTTTAAGCTCCATCAGCTCATGCCATTTTAAAAGGAAAAACTGTTGAATCAAGGATGAGTGAACTGCAGTTTCTATAATGTAACAGCGCATAATAATAATAACTGGATGCATAATTACTACCCCCTGCTTCCATTCCAATAAAATTACTTTTATATAGCTTATTGCTTAATGCATTAAAACAAATGCTGCATGCACATTCTAAAAACAATTTCTCTCTTCATTAAGGCAGTCATAATTAGCAAGTCTGTAAAATCCTTGCTCAGTTTTCACAGAATCACAGAACGGTTGAGGTTGGAAGGGTCCTCTAGAGATCATCCAGTCCAACCCCCTGCTCCAGCAGGGACACCCAGAGCATGGGGCACAGGGTGGCATCCAGGCGGGTTTGAAGATCTCCAGAGAAGGAGACTCCACAGCCTCTCTGGGCAGCCTGTGCTAGGGCTCTGTCACCCTCACAGGAAAGAAGTTCTTCCTCATACGGAGATTAAACTTTCTGTGTTGCAACTTAACACCCGTTGCCCCTCGTCCTGTCACCAGCCACCACAGAGAAGAGCCTGGCCCCATCCTCCCTACAATCACCCCTCAGGTACTTGAACATTTTCACTTGTACCTGAAAGAACTACTAAAAAATACAGTGAAATCTTCACACTTTCCTCTGTTCTCACTAGTGCATTGATCTGATAACTTCCAATATTGTGAAATCATCAAAATAAATATTTTTCTTATATGTATCCTTGTATCTTGATCTCATCCTTCAGTTGCTAGCTTGAACACTCGAGAATGCCAACAAAAATACACGAAAGCCCATGGAAAATATTAGGAGTGGACATATGCCTCCATGAGCTCAAGATTTTGTTTCCTATCTTCTTGTCAAACATTCCCCTTTTATTTCACAGGTTTATCAGATGCATAAATACCCACATTGTCAATTTTCACACTCAGAAGCACCATTTTTGACCCTAGAGCACAATTCACATTGCATATATTTTTGCAGCTGAAGAACACACAGAAGACAAATATACTTTGAAACAAGAGAGAAATGAGACCATAGGAATGTAGAGTTTGGCCCTAAGATTTATTTAAACCAAATAAGCTTTTAAAATAATTGGGGGGAGAGGGGGAAGACAGACAGACCTGGGGAGGAAAGAAATATCTGAACATTCAAATGAAGTTAAATCCTACTTTAGAGAAAAGTCATATGACAATTTTTCAAAATTGCTGAAAATGTCTCATTTTCAAATCTGCCATCTTTTCAAAGCTGTAACAGACACAACAGCTTTCTCTTGCAGGTAAAACTTTGCACACAGTTATAAGTTTGGGAAGTTCAAAGGTCTGTGTAATCTGAGCCAAGAGCAACTTTACATGCTCTCGTTTACATGCCTTTTCACTCTGAAGGTTTGATTTTGTGGTCAACACCATAGCGTTAATTAAAAAAAAATGCCTCTTTTTAAATTTTAATTAATACCAATGTACAAAGTGATCATACTTGGCTATAACGTGGTTTGCCCCTTCTTTCATTTGTCTAAACTTTCACTGCACTGAGCTTGTGCTGCTTTGGCTATTTCTCTACCTTCCCCTTCGCAACCAGCCATTGACCTAAGATTCAGTTCTCGGTTACTGAAATTCTGCCCAAAATAGACCTATTAGCTTGAAAATTGTGTCACTGAGCATCAGACATACACTCAGTGCAAACAAGAGCTTTGACAGGGTATTTTCAAGAGCAATTGTCCTCCTACAGGTGTTCTTATCATCTCCGTTTTGAAACAGGAGCAAGTAGTAACACTTGCAAATTAGAGTTACACGTTTCGGCATTTCTCTGCCAAAGAGAAACTGTAACAGGAATAAAAGGCGAATAAATCAAATGGCTGCCTTTAGTAAAGCTAGAGAAATTGGTATTATCCATCCAGCACCATGTGCCCACATACACCATGCACATGGGCTGAGTTGAGAGCACAGGGACTCCATTAAATGCTTCTTTTGTAAATATGAACCCTCTCCATTTATCCCTGCAGCCTGTCCAAGCCTCAAGGGAGAAAACATCTAGTTCCTTGGCTCATTTCAGAGAATATTCACTCACTATCTTATCTCCATGGGAAGAAGGTACTTCAGTCATCCTTTTTTAGAAGCTTCTAATTTTGAAAGTGTCATAAATATAATGAATGTGATATGTGTTCTTGATATGTATTTCCTGTAATAAAATAATTGAAACAAATAATGTCCCCTTCCTAAAGGGCCACGATAGGAAGCTGCATGGATAAGATTATTAATGTGAAGAGACTGATTGAAAAATTGGCTGCAAGTTGTTTGAAATACTCTATGCAAGCAGGTGCAGTGAGACCCACTATTCCCTAAAAATACAGAACAATGTGCTCTGTATTCTTTTTTCTCTCTCTGGCTTCTGTCTCAGAAAATCTCAAAAACTTCCCAGTTTCCATTTTAGAAAAATAAAAAAATAAAAATAAAAAAACACAAAAGTTTCTTAAAATTACAGCAGAAGTGAACCCAGTGACTGAAATGATGGGAAACTGTCCAGTGAGCTGTCCTAAAGGACATGCTGTCAGTTATGGATTTGGCTGCAGCTGCATCAAAGTTGTCTACAGTGTGAATAAATAAATAAACAAATAAATAAATAAAATTTCTTCCCCTTAGCCACCAGGCCTCTGGCAAGTGGAAGCACAGCTGAGCTGAGTCCATCTCGAGGGCCCAAATCTGACACGTTTGTCCTTGGGAGACAAAGGGACACTCTGCAGAATGGATCTAAATGTGTTTGTCACAGTGCACCTCGGCCACTTAAATGTCTCCCTGCCTATAAGTTGAGTTTAAAAATGACTTCCAAGCTTACAAGGGCATTTAGGTGGAAGTTGGATTCCTACATCCAAAATTGTAGTCTTGAAAAAAGCATCTCCAAGCTCCTTGTTCACATGATATTTGAAACTGCAAAATTTACCAGGGAACTAGTTACATCTCTGGAGTTGCCTAAAATGACTCCAGCTGGAGATGGCAAAGGAGCTCAGAGACAAGCTGGCAGCTCAGACAAATGCTCAGAAAACCCACAGATATCTCCTCTTCAACCCTTTAATGAATCTGTCCTTTGCCTATAAATATCACTGACTAACAATACCTCCCAAGCAAAAGGAAGTTGTGCTAGTATCATGTTTAGTATTTACTTTTTTCCCTAAATGCACTGACTCAAGCTCACATAACAGAAAATTGCTAACATGTGAGCTCTACTAACACAGAACATTAAATATTTTATTCAGCAGTATCTTTACACATCCCATTGCATTATATATACACTGGATTTCTCTATGATTTTTCCTGCTGTTAGAACACCTGCAGTCAACACAGCAGAAGGGTAACTATTTGATTTTTCCTTCAAATTTTATATATATATATATATATTATATAACATAAAATACATATATGTAATATAAAATGTATATAGTACAAAATGAATGGAATACATAACATAAAAAACATACATGTATTCATGTTTTCCTAAACATTCATAAACTTCATTAGTAATTTCTTCAGGCATGGTAAGAGGCACTTTGTGTCAACAAGCACAGGTCCCCCCTGAAGTAAAGCAGAGCTGGCTCCAAGACCAGAGACATTAAGTTGTGGTTAGCATCAGTACCTGCAGCGTTGTGATATTGCCTGCTCCAAGATACAGACAGAGAATAAACCACATTTTTGGCCAGTTTGAGTCTGGCCTTGGGTAAGAGCCAATTAATGTCCCAGCTGATCTAACAACAACTCTTGCAACTTTTATAATGATTAATGTAGTGGGCATATCAACAATATAAAAGTTGTAATACTGGACATACGGCATTATGCAGATGCATATGGTGCATGTACCCTGGAAATGCTGACATCCACTGTAAATCCACTCTTGCTGATATGGATTTATTGTTTTAATAAATTACGGGGCAGATTTTGAAAGGCAGCCAATGTCCACTCTGTTCCTATTGAAGCTACCAGGAAATATCTCTCTTGGTTTCAAGGGAAAAAGTGAAAACTCAGTAATTTTCAAAACCCTAACTTATATGGAGATGCAAGAGTTTACAAAATGAGTATATACAAATCCAAATGCTCCCTCAATTCCTTAAATATATCTCAGAAAATTTTGAACTTCACGGGTATTTCACTTGAAAGCCATAGCACACATGCGAGTTAACAGAGCAACAGAAAGAACTGAGATTCATGACTTCTTTTCTTTCTTAAACCTGGACCTAATGCCTAATGTTTGAGCCTTAACCTGGAGCACAATGGTTCTTACAGCAAAAGTACCTGCATCATGTACCAGTAACCTATAAAACTTAAGTAACATGAATAATTTAGAAGAGATTAATAGAAATATTGAATAAATAATAAGTTGCATTAAAATAGCACCACAGATATGTTTTAAAACTCTTAACAGACAGAGCGAGGAATAGTAAATTACTTGCAGAAAATACTTTTCACCTTCACAAAACAAAATAATGTGTTTAAAACAGTTAAGTACCTATATCCAGACTTTCAGCAAGACAGAACCTGAGACACAGTTTTCTGTACTTAAAAGTACCACATCCTTATGCTGCAGACATTCTCCCCTAACACTGAGTTTTGCTAAGGGCAACTTCAAACAGCAGTTTTGTTAAATAAATAAGTATCAAAGTTGCTACCTTTAGTCATGCTGCTCTCCCTGTACACAGGAATTGACAATGCACATTAACTCAAGGTTGGCATTATGGGCAGGTACGAAACCTTGGCTGTGCAACACGGCTTATTTCCTCACAAAATCCCCAATTCATTTCAAAAGTATCACCCAAACACTAACACATACACCTAAGTATCTACACATTTAAATATATCTGAGAAGCCCTATCACAGTGAAGAATAGTCTGATACCCCTGAACCCTTTTGTTGTTTAGATGAAAAACAGCTGCATGAGATCAGCAGCTGCAACTGAAACTTAAAGAATAGGATTTGCTTGCCCTTGAGGCAAAGGCAAAAATTATAAGAATCTAAGAACTACTACTAAAAGAGCTTCTGGCATGAGTCTCTGCAAAAGTGATAGTTAAATGAGGACCACTTAAACTATACTGAGACCCTTGCAGATTCATACTCACCTGGATGTGACAGCTCTCAGTAAATGCTCTCTGGTGTAAATCTGGGCAATTGAATATATTGCAAACCATCCCGTGGCATGGATGACATCTGAAACCAGCAACAGTTTCAAAGTGCACAAGAGGGACAGATGTATCTATGTCAGCAATTACCTTGTGAAATTATTCTTCAGACCACCATACTGAGCTCTCAGCAATCAGAACATTTCCTATCCATAAGCATATTCACTTTATCAACCATCTCATTTGTGGCATCTTCTATTACCCTCCATCATGAGACATTCATGATCCTTCAAATATTATTACATTTTCTTTACTTTTGTACAAGATGACTTCTCAATGCATTTAATTCTTTATAGAGAAAGCAAAGGAAAAGATGAGAAGATGAGAAAAACATTCCACTTATCATATCTTTTCAAACAAGGCTCTGATCAACCACTTTTCATACAACTTCTAGAATGTATCTTTTATCATTCAGTCCGGCAGAGAGCCCCTGTAAGACCTTCAAAGACTACGCAGAAATGTTCAACCTACAAGCTTTAACTATGTGCAGTATGAAACAGCTGCAACAGTTTCTTTGGGGTACTCATTTTATCCCCATACTCTGATCACCCAGTTTATTATGGACAAGATATGGCCTGACAGTTGTAATAGGATATAAAAGAGTAAAAAACGGGAGACTGCTTTTTCTGACGGGACCTTACATCTGGCACTACCATGACCCATGAAACTTTGTTTCCTCCCAGCACCTAATTCCATCTACAGAGCTAGGGGACACTTCATAGGAATGACAGTGCAAGGAGCTGCCTTTGAGGAACTCTCCAAGGAAATCCTGTCTGTTGGCATTAGTCCCTGGGAAACTATGGAGCAGCTTCATCTGTTTGGTGGAACAAGTATCCATGAGCCAAAACTGCTCTGGCTGCACATCACCGGAGAATGAAATCTGCTCAGAAGGTGCAGCTAATATATAGTCCTAACAACAGGTCATGCCACCACTCTTGATTTCTATGTAAGCTTTTTAAAACAGGTTCAATTGCATCAGTGGATTTTCAAAGCAAACTATAGCCACCAGAAGCTGCATTCAGAAAACCTCCTCTTTACAGGAAGATCAGTAGTGGTCTCATGATATCTTCAAAGTCAGATTTGAACTGAGAAAAGCCTTGAAAGCAAAGGTATTTCCAACATGCCATTCAATTGCCCTCCCTTACTTCTCTCCTACACAAAAATAAATGTAGGAAGACACTTTGGGAGATATAATACAATCTAAAGAAGAGATAATGGAGCAGTGAACATTTCACTGCCAGGACACCAGAGACTTCCCAGAGCATATTTCACCTGACAGTGATTTTCTAATGTATCAGTCCCACATCTCTAGAAATAAGGCTTTAAGAATATGATTTTCACATTCCCTTGGCTCAGGTGTTAGTCTAAGGAGAGACTGCTAAAGAAAACTCAATTACCTGGAACAAGATAAAAAAAGACTTAAAAAAAAATCTTTTAGTTAAACGCGGTATGTATATGTATTTGAGACACAAGTTCATTCCATGTGGTTGCATTTTTCTTTATTTTTCTCTTTACACCCTTCTATTTAAAATTAATAGGCAGATAGTCAAAATATTCTAATCATGTACCTATATAATTTTCAGTATCTGATTGCTGCCTGATGAATGAATCTCAATTTTTACCGTCTTTGAAAATACACAAATAGGAACAAATTGAAAAGCAAAACAAGATAATTGCCATTTTTTTCCCCCAAGTTTAAAAAAAAAAAAACAGAAAAACAAAAGAAACAAACAAACAAAAAACCACTGATCTATGTAATGGGGTCAGCAAGTGCTCAGAGAGCCAGCATGACAGAACCCATGTCCTGGACTAGCAGCAGCTCACTAGGCAGGCCTGAGTCGGAGACCTTGCCCTACATGTGAGCTGCGATCAATGTACCCAGGATCCAAACACTCACAACGCCCTTGAGGTTTCAGTCAAACTTTTCAGACAAATCTCTAAAGCTTCCAACATCATAGTCTGCCAAAATATTGCAAAATACGGACTTATTTAGAAGCCGTCAGGCAGCAGACAGGTTTAGGTGAATACCATCAGAACCATGGATTATTTCACTCCTGACAAAAACTGGAATAGCACATCCTTCACAGAAAATCCTGTAGCTATTTTAAATCTAATGTGTGAGGACAAACCTTTAATGAGCTGTTAAATTTATATCTTTAGAAGCAAAACATATATACATATTATATATATATATATATACATATATATATATGCACACACACAGACGCACACACACACACACACTTAAAATAAAGAAAGCAGTGACCTAGAATCTATTCCAAAACACTGCTCTTCTTTTCATTGGCTCTGCTGAATCGCCAGTGCCAAAGTCTCTACAGCAAATTCATCTCACACATATGGACAAAGAATAAAAATATACGGTAACTGCCACGCAGCAGTGAGATTTTTACCTGATCCCTCAAAAAGCAGCAAAGCAGTTGAGCTCTGCATACTCATTATCATCTCAGGATATCAGTCACATCTGGCTGCAAAGGCAGCAAGTAGCTACTTACATTAATCATCATTAGATGATTTGACAGACAACTTGCTAACTGTGTGTGTATGCATGTGCATATGTGTGTGTATTAATAAATATAATTAATCTTCAACTGTGATCATTTTCGAGCAATAAAGGAGGGAAGGTTTCACCTTCCAATGAATAAATGCATAAATCAATTAGGCAAGCATAAGAATGGTTATTTCCAGTCTGTCTGAGCAAATAAAAACCTTTCAAGACTTTCACAAGATAAATTATCCTTTTCACACTGGGGAATAGCAATAAAATTGTTTTGCAAGTTGAATGGCTAAGCCTTTTCCTGATAAGCTTAAGTGAGTAAACAATTAAGCTAAACAAATAACCACTAAAACACTAGGAACAAACTATTTCATAGCAATTAATTCTTGAAGATAGCCATCAACCCGTGGGCTTCTGGTTACAAATGACTACCTAGGTGTCATTCCAACTGACTTCCTATTTCCTTTTACTTAGTAGCCTTCAGATGAGAGTCATTTTCTCTTAGGATGCCATAAATGAGGAAATGCTTCAGAAAGTATATTCTTTTTAAAAAAAAAACTGCCTTGATCTGGCAAAAAAAAAAAAAAGGAATTTCTTAACCTTCACTATACAGTTCTCTGGCCATTTGAAGTTGTCTAATTCTCTCTCAATTAAGTATAGAGAGAGCCTTTGGTAACTAAGCCTCTAGCTTTCATACTTGAGAATGTGAAGGCAGATGGGAGGAATACAGCCTTCAATTAACCAGACTTGCCAGAAATATTCAGAGACACCACACATTAATGAGTCATTACTCTTCTCCAGGCCTAAAAAGCATAAAAGATCTCCATATTCTGGGAGGAATGCAAAACTGAAATTGTATTTAAATTGAAATATATTTGTCCAGTTGCCTTTGCAGCAAGTAAAATTTGGACCAGACCTTTATACAGGTAACAGCAAAGCAATGGTACAGAGAGCGTGAGCAGACTGCAAAGTCCTCAGCACTGGAAATTTGAAAGAAAAAGTTAGACAAACATTTATCAAGAATAATTGAGATACAGTTGGTTCTGCTTTGGGCAGGTTGATGAGCCAATTGGCCTCTTAAAGAGTCTTTTCCACATTAATTTTCTAGGATTTTGCTGGTGTGCGTGTGTGTGTCTGACAGCATGACATCATCTCCAGGTGAGATATTAGTTTTAGTAAAAACAAGAATTAAAAGAAGTGCAAGACTCAGTAGAGCCTTGAGAAGCAGTATCAGGCTTATCCTTGATACTGACTGTCCATCCCTTAGGTGGTTTAATAAAGGGCAGTATATTGAGCAGCATAAAATGAAAGAGATAAAATTAATAAGAAGTTCTTGTGTTCCTTTTTTTTTTTTAATAATTTAGCAGTTCCGTAATTTGAAAGAATCAAATAATACTTTCTATGCAGACTTTATCAGTCTCAGAACAATAATATCCTACCTTGTTACCTAGGGCTTATTATGTTTCTAGCAAAACATCAAGAGATAGCAAACACCAACTTCCACTTGTTTCTACTCAAGAACTTAAATTTCTTCAAATAACCCAATATCATAGCCTATAGAAAATTATTGGACAAAATCTTCTACTTAGCGCTATTCCTATTTCATTTTTAACTAAATTTATTCATTTTCAGGTAAATAAAATAAACCAAAGCTGGTAAACAGCTGGGGGGTGGGCCAATTTATGTAAAGGGGAAGATAATTTAGATTTCAGTTATACATACACAATGTAAAAAATATATTAAAATATGCCATCATTACAGTTGCCCAGTGTAGCTCTCTCTACACTCCATTATTGTTTTCCTAATATTTGTAGTCTTTGTGAGAAAGACAATATTCGTTTTCATTTCAACAATGTTAGACACTTTGGGGATGCCACCACAGTCTAGCTAGTATCTGTCCCCTTGCAATCGGTTGTCTGATACCTATGAGATTTGTGTGGTTAAAATAAACTGGAAAGATCAAAAGAGAAAGAGTCCAAAGTCAGCAAGTAACATTTACTGCAACGGATCAAGTGCAAATCTGACTAGCTTAGTCTTCTGTGTTTTTAAGTAGATTTGGATACTGCTGCCAGGGCTTCACCCTGAATAAGTTATGACTGTAACAGAAAGCGGGGGGATCCCAGGATGGCAGGTGACATAACATCAAATTATATATTCTTGACCTATCATACCCTTTGACTTGTAATGGTGACAAAGTAATCTCTACTGGAAGCTTTGACCTTTCCCATCTGGTGCCAGGCACAACCCTAGAAAGAAAACCCTGCCTTTTGTAAAAGGAGACAGAGATGCAGAGGAGAGGGAAAAAGGAGAGATTGTCTCAAAATATTAAAAAAATTAAAATAAGAGTGTACTAGACATCTAAAACAGAGGGATTTTTCAATCACAGCATAATCTCTAGGCAAAACACTTCGGGAAACCTCTCTTCCATTTTTGTCCTGCCAAGACAGCTAAGGAAATACATAAACATAGACTACAATTGCAGACTGATTATGCAGGCTGATTGCCCAGCTCTTCTTGCAGGTGCCAGATGTGGCAGCACAGCATGCCCAGCACCACATTACTGGTGCGGGCAGGCACCAAACACCTACTGAACTGTGCCCTTCTTATCAGTCCTCCAACTTCTACCCGCATTGATCCTGCTCAATACACAAGCAGTGAAGGATGCCTTTCTCCTTTCTCTGATGTGCAGATATTGCTCTAGGGCCTCTTCCTTGTCCTTGTTTCATGTTGATTTTTATTCAAACTCCTTCATAGCTTTTCAGTCACATTTTCACGTAAAAATGGGTATCTGTAGGACTTAACCCATATGGTGTTAGTTCTGTACATACAGTCTAAACAACATTTCTGCTTGCAGATTTGAATTTCCACACCCCCTTCCTCTTCCCACCACCCCCCCCCCAAAAAANAAAAAAAAAAAAAAAAAAGGAAGACAAACAAATATTTGAGACTTCCCCAGGGGCAATCTTTGTTCATTTGCTGCTTTTCCACGAGGTTTACTTGCCATACTCATGCCTTGGTTGTCCTTGGCATATACTCCATTTCTTCTTTCACATGTCATTTTCTCTTCAAGTGCCCACCATTTATCTAAAGACACTTTTTCTTATTTGGTAAAAGGGCAGCTGAAGGCATAGCAATAGATTAACATTTTCTGTTCCAATCCTATTCTGTAAATCAATTTAATCTCATCACTTGCCTCACGCTCTTTCATCCCTCTCCTTCAGAAACCTATAGAAGCTTGGGAATAGTTGTTTGGAGGCAGAGAGAAATGCAGTAGGACAGAGAAAACAAGTAAGAAACACTCAAGCAAAGGGAAGATTTTTTTACCAGAGGTAGCAGGTAGCTCAGTATTATACTGAAATATCCTAAACAGAAGAGTAACTTTTTCTGCATTGGTGCACACAAAACAAATACTTGATTCTTGGGTGACAGATGGTGGGGGAGTCGCAGGAAGGAGTTGTATTTCTCCTTAGTTGCTCTTTGCATTTTTACGGTCAAGGCCACAAAAGGCAATGGATCATAAGGAGCCAGAGTCAGCAAGGAATCAAGTACTTCCCACTCACCAGCAAGGTCAATACTCTGTTGGTAGCAGAGTATTTTCTGTTGGAATTGGTGGTTATATTACTGTTTTTCTACAAAAAGTCCACAGGAAGAACCTGTCTACAGCGAGAACCACAGAGCATAGGTGGTGCCAGATGAGACCTGCTGTTCCAGTCCACAGATTAGCTTTATTAGTGCGTGTCAAAACTAGAATGATGAACGTAGAGCTTTGAGATAAATGCCTTATATTTACACTGACCATGTCTCCTCTCTGTTAACCTCCAAAAGGAGGATAGGGACCATCCCAACAGCAAGGGTGTGAAAGACCCCATACTGACCGGTGCAACAAACTCTGTCGAGTTGAAATCAAACGCAGAGCAATATAGAGGCAGTTCCAAGATGGTCTCTGCTGTTCTACCCTATTCAGTGCCTGCACCTTCCTCCGTGCTGAAGCAACCAGCCCTCTTGAGCCAGCAGGATACCTAGGAGGCTGAGCTACATGCAGAGCTCTAAGGCCTCCTGCTGGTCTGGCTACCTCTGCCCAAGAGAGGCCTCATACAGCTCATCCCATGGCACAGCCACAGTCCTCCAGCACCTAGCAAAAGCTCCATGGGACAAGGACCTGAACCTGATGCTTGATTTCAATCAGAGATGCTCCTTGCCTGTCTGTTTTCCTTTATCATCCCAAGGAGATGCTGGAAAGCCTGATGTCTTCCAGGAAGTTTTAGTTTTAAATCTTTAAGGCACAATAGTGAAAATTAATGCTGTTAACTTTTAAGACGTATAAAAACAGCAGCTGGTAAAACAACCTCTAAAAGTGAAATACAGCTTACTCACCTTGCAACTTTACACACAGCTTGCATTTCTTTGGAAAGCCTCAAAAAAGGCACGGTGACAAGTGACTATTTATCAGGACCTATCAAGCTAGATTTTTCAAGTCAAGTTAAAAACATCCCAAGTGAGCTTTCACTTATAAGTAACATTACCCATGAAGCAGGATTTGGAGCTTAATTTCCTTATTTTTGAACTCCAAAGCAGAATGTTCAAAACTAGAAAACTGTTCACAACTCACCTTATTTTTGAAGTCCTTCTCCACCATCAATCAGCTTCCATTTGCTCCCAGGCCTTCGCTGTGCATCAGACTATAAAATACACATATGGCCCCTTTCAGGCTGTCAGCTCATTAGGAGAGAGCATTAAAAGCTACAGCACTGCTAGGACACCCTCCAAACTATACCTTTGGATGTGTTCATTAAGCATTTGCAGAATAGCAAAGGCAGAACTGAATTGGTCTACGCGTACAAATGCCTTTCTGTGTAGGCTTCTATGTATAGAGAAGCAAGAGTTTGGATTCAACCCTCAATACCAGGTGTCATGGCAATAAAATGAAGATGTATCAATAGATAATCAGAGACCCTCTTTTCAAGCTATTACTAAATTGGATTGAATTATCTCCTTTAATCAGACCTGCCTCTTATTGAAAAAAAGAGGAAGTGGTCCTGAGATGAGAACTGACCTTAAGAAAAATATAATTATTGCCTTCTTTCTCCCAAACCTTAATCACAGTCAGTCTTACTTGATGTAACCAAGATCCTGCCTAGGATAAGTTCCTGCTTGCACTGCATATTCCCAGGTACTCTCCTTGTGATCTATTCCTCTGACATGACACCCAAAAGGTCATTAAAGCTCTGCGCCAGGCTGTGCCATTCGGCATCTGGCATTGTGGCAGTTACTAAGTTACTGTCACTGAACACCCTTCCCCAGCCAGTCTGCAGACGGAGGGTGCTCAGCAGGAGAACCTGAGGTTTGAGGAGAATACTGATCTTCTACACAGGAGGCATTTCCAGGTTCTGCACATTTGACACAACTCAAACCAGACACAGGATGAATTTCAGTGAGTAGCTTATTAAAACACTGGCCTTCTACAATTGCAATTTACTTTCAGAATACCTACTATTAATGTCTTCCATCTAAGCAAACATTGCTATCACTGTTCCCAGTGCTTCTGAGTTCTCTTTCTTGATTGCAGTACAATTGCCCTTAATCAGTCCTAACTCCCTTTAATCAGTTTTGGGCTGCATTCTTGCAAAGAGTTCTCTTTTTTTCCTTCTAGACTAAGAAGGACCAAAGCTTCCTCTAAACTACGTGCGAGCCACCATCTTCCATAAAATAGGAGCAGGAATTTCACAGGGTTCTGGCACTCTAGGAACTGGAAGGACGACGATGGTGCCCAGGGTGACTTGCAGCCATAAATTTATCCCTCTGAGGCACATACACCTAAACCAGGGCTGAAAATGCTCAGATTTGTCTTCTTCAGATCATGTAATTCAAAGCCTAAAAAAGTTTAACAACGCCTGGTTTTGTCCCTGTGGGTTTGAGCTACACTTCCTTTCTTTTATTTCCTATTTTCCTCATTCCACTGCTAAAGAAAGTTAAACAATTCATTTTGGTATCCTTAGAAGAATAGTATATTAGAATTTGAATATGCAGAAAGCTAACAAAAAATCCATAGCTTCACACTCTAGCAAGTACTTTATTGAGAATTTCATCATTTTTAACTTTATTTGGAATCCGTAAGTCACAGTCACTAGTAAAATGCCATAGAGGAAATACAACAACTCCCTTGCATTTCAACACAAAAGGAAACCAATATACAACTTTTGGGTGAATATCCTCCTTTTCCTGTTTGCTCCAGCAACTACTTCAAGTGATGCCCTTGCTGTTATGCAGTGCATTGCTTTCCAAAATGATCTAGTAGCAGGCAGGAAAAGACTGTGATAACTTTCCATGGGTCAGGTAAAAGCACAGACCAGACCACATAAGATTCAACTATTTTGAGCTTTGCCTTCTAACTCCCTCAGGAAAAAGTTTTAAGGAAGAGTCTCAGGAAAGTCTGCTTCTTCTCACATGACTCTGCTGAATACATGATTTTTAATCACAAGGTATCATAAGTATTTTCTTTCTCCACCATTTTTGGGGCTATTCCTTGTCTAGTCAACCAGGAAACGTCAAAACACCAAAAAAAAAAAAAACCCCACAGAAGGAGCACTTTTACCAATACAGCATCTTTCATGTCTTCAAGTTAAAAAAAATTAAGCCCAAACTGTCATCTATTAGATCTGTTAGATCTAATAGTTCCTGCAACGGGTGCTGGTGTGATCATCCTCTAACTAGACTTTGCTGAAGTGATCACAGGATTAGAGGATAACAACAAATCTTAGTGTCTCTTCCCCTAACAAGCCAAATATACTATAAGTGACAAAATGCTTAAAACCTATGACAAGTGAGACAGGCAACATATGGTAAAGGCTTTGACAAAGGTGGTTTCCCAAAGTCCCCGCGTTTCCACTGGTGGCACAAAGTTCCTGCAGAGCCTGATGCAGTTGGGCTATTTACAGAGCTGAGCTGCTCTTCACTCTGGCAAGACTCTCAATATGCACTGCTCATGCACAGCATCTAACAGACGCTGCCAGTTTGGCCTGTATGTTCAAAATTACCAACCAAGACCACCAAACCCACTGCCTGGGCTTTCCAGCAAAGACCTATTAGCTGAGATTAGCCCAGACATGGCAGTGGGTAATAAAGCACCACGCAAAAAGAGGGAAAACATGCACATAATTTAAGTCAAGCCCTGTGACAGCTTTAAAGACAAGTAATTTCATGTGGAACCAGGATACAATGAGTCACAAACATCTTTTGGAACATAAATGCTGCTAGACTATTTTCTGAAACATCTCTTGGGGAAAAAGGGAAGTATTACTATTGTGAAAAGCACAATTTGTTAAATCTCTGATATCTCATTTTTGAGGATTTTTCAATGTTTATCAATCATACAAGACCCCAGGGGGTACAAATGAGTGATAAAGTGAAAAGCCACTGAAAATGATTTTTGCATGCTGGTTCCACAGGCTTAACAGCAATACATCACTAAATCACCAGCACGAGACTAGAGCATCTATTTCATGCATGAAGCGGTCATTTATCCTAGTAAATTTAGCTATGTCTTCTATTAAATTGACTACACTCTCTGGCCAGCCAGTAGAAGTTGAGTAGGTTTTCACATCATATTTCTTTAGAGATTAAAACAAATCAAAAACTCTTCTCTTATTTTCATGTAGGTACAGTATTTTTAGAAAATTACTTAACCATTTCAACTGCTGAGCTATCAGCACCTTCCTGCTGTTCCCTCACCTTCTCAAATACAAACTGAGATAGTGCCATTTCCTAAAATTTAACTCAAATTGTAATCAATTATCTTTTATTTCCTTCCTCAGATTACATCAGAAGAACAGTGATAGTCTCTGGAAGGTTGTGAGATCACAACAGACTGGAGAAATGCACAGTGACGAACCTCAAGAAGTTTGAAAAGAAAATGCCAAGTCTTGTACCCAGGCAGGAACAATTCCACATACTCTGTATCTATTCTAAGTTTTCCTTTCTCTTTTCTTTTACTCTGTGCTGTTTGGTAAGCCTTGATCATTTGACCTTCTTCATATTCCTATTAACAGGTCCACTGTTCAGAAACAGGAGTCCCCACAAGTCTATCTTAAAGTCTTACTTTAGATTTAAAGTAATGACAGAAATAACTGTAGCACAGTAGAACTTAAACCAAGGGCTGCAAAATCCTGTATTTCTACCTCCAAAGCATCAGTAACAACCATCACCACTACATTTTCCCATGTAACTCCATTTTTCCTGAAAAACAGTGAAATATTGAATATAATTCAGTATTCAATATATTCAATATATCTGTGAGGAAAACATTCTAAACAGCACAGCCAAAGTTACACTCACAGTAATTGTGAATTTTAAGATACCAGTTACTAACATTTATGCATCACTCGGACAGCAGAGTTAGCTTCTTTTATCAGTCTACCATGATTTTGCATATTTTGCAAAATAATATTTTGCATTACTAAAAAGCTTGAGTTTATAACCATGTATAGTTTTCTCCTGCAAATTTTACATACAGTCTGGCATACAGAAAGGCCATCTCTGATGCTCATAAAATTTACTTACTGCACAGAGCAGCTCTCACTTGGAGGAGACAGGTGGCACAACTCTTGTATTAATCCTACTTCACATCTCTTGTTAAATCCCAGATAACTATATTTAAAAATATATATCCAAATATAGAGGCTATCATATAATCTATGACATTAAGTATATTCTTGCCTTTGATCTCTCTTTTTGAATCACAGGTATATAATTTTCCACACATAAATACATATCATACCTAGAGCTCTGCTCCAAATATCTGTAACACAGGAAAGGAAGGGGTGAGGGGGAATATAGGCCCATCTATATCTTTTCTTAAAGGAGCACATTTCACTAGGCTGAAATTGGAAACAGAAAAGTCCTTTCTGATAAAGATTTTAGCTTTTCACCAAATACCTCAACAGTGTGACTGCGATCCTCAGGCACTTGCACTGTTTTATTCTCCAGCCTTTCCTAGACAAAGGATCTGCCCTCTTGGCTTAAACATTTTAAAGTAGAAAGGGAATTTCATGTTAATTTTGCCCAGTTCAAAAATCTGTTTCTTATCTCATTGATCTTCCATAAAGATTCAACAATAATTTTGATAAATTTAGCATTGCAGTATCATATACAAACTGAAAGAACAAAAGGTAATCACAGTTATGCTTCGAAAAAGTCATAACACTAAAGACTATGGATTTTAAGTTACTTGAGAAAGCTTTCTAACCTACTGCGATAATTACCAAGATAATTTAGTTAGTTCCTTGCTAATCTTCAAAACAACAAGATACAATGAATAACTAAAAAGCCTCAATCTGCCTTCTGAATTGTAGGAAACTTTTTCAGACCTTAACTAAAAAGCCATAACACATTAAGTAGCGCATTACTACGTCAAATCTTGGAACAAAGAGCATTGGTTATGTTAAAACTGTTAATTGCCATATTTCATTCGTGAAAACATGCTGATGCGGGAGGATATTTCTACAATTCATAAAAAATATGCATATAAACAGACTTATTCTTCATAAGCATTTTGTTTCCTCTTATTGGCATAGAGTCAATGAGATTTGTGCCTCTTTTTGATTCTGTATCACAGCACTGTTCACTACAGAGCACTAACACCAAGACAGTCTTTTTCTAATCCAGCCATCTCCTTTTATTCCTGTTTCATTTTCTTATGGAGTCCAGAACCTTTTCATGCTAAGAAACACTTATTAAAATGTATTCAGTTTGTGTTGGCATTTCCAGTCTGCTGGGGGAAAACATTCAACACTAAAGCTTATTTTCAGATTTTTCAAATTCTACCCTGTTCATTTAAGTACAGTCTGGTTTGCAGGAATTATTTCATTATGCACCTGAAAAGAATTATGGATTAGATAATGCTTTAAGCAGGGCATGGGAAAGGAAGTTTACTCATGCTAAAAACAGGAGAAACCAGGAGAAATCATTATTCAGACTTCAGCCACGGCTCATTCCCCCTCCTGCTTCCTCCTCATTCCACAGGTGCTCAGAAGGCAACAAGACACTGACTTAAACCAGTAGTGCTGCACACCATGTGCTGCCCTGAGCCCTTTGGCCAGCACATGAAAACAAGCTACCTGCTGCTTTCCTGCCATGAGACAGGAAACAGGCAACTTTGTTTTGTACTTTCCTGCACAGGTGGCCTCAAAGTCTGGAGAATGTGAATAAGACTCTAAAGGGAAAGTTCCTACTACCCCCTGGACATTGTGAATACCCAGTATAATGTATAATATACCTCTAAGGACCCTGGTTTCCCGATGATTTCCTATACCTTATCTCCTGATGACTCTCCTCTACCTTTTTGGCTCTGGAGAAATCCATTGCTACCATTTTCATCCATGAATTTACCTTCTAGCACCTGAAATACAGGCTCAAAAATCCAAACGTTATGAAACAATCTTACAGTAACGTCCCTCGAGATCCCTGCTCAGTGCTACACATTTCATGCACTTTGAAGGCCTCATTTTGCCCTCTCCCTCCAAGCATCCTACAGGACTCAATTTTCTAAAAATTCAGATTGAGCTACTGCTCATCCTTAACTGTTTGCTGTGTATGATTATCCAAAGACCTGCAAGTCCATCTATATGAAACGATGGCTGAACAAAGAAAACAAGCTAGGAGCTTAGTGCTTTTTTCTAGCCAGTACTCACCCTTCTGTTTCTAAGAAACAATAACATCTTTCTCTGAGCAATAACCACCTTTCCTTTTTTGTTGTTCTCTCTCTGTTTGTGACGAGTTCAGCAGTTTTTCCACTGCTAGTGGAAAGCTCTAGTACAGCTGGTTATAATCCTGCCGAAACCGAACATCACTGGGGAACCAAAAACAGAAGGAAGGCTCACTGAGCGGTTGTTAAATATTGTGTCCCCTTTATAGCTGGAGTTAATGTTTGGGTTTGCCATTTATTAGTACAAGAGGGAAGAAAAAAAGGCAAAAAAAATCCATAGCCTAAATTGATAAGTACAGAATCTGAGCAAGTAACACAATTTCACTGAGATCAATATAAAAACATGGAGAACTGGCAAGTAGCAAACATCTATGGACTCTGTTGTAAGATATCAGAAGCTTAATATGACGTTAGATGATAGTTTAACATGCTAGTTAAGTGGCACCTTACATCTATGCAATACGATTATCAAGTGACCCATGCCACAGCCTTAGTGACTGAAATGAATTTATTGGTTTTAATTCAATATGATAATTGCCTACCATCTGTCATACCTATTATTTGAGCAGTTTTTACTAGATTTAAAGTGAAGCAACAAGTTTCATAACTACTACCATGTAAGGAAACACAGGGTGAATCATCGTATTCTTCCCTCATTCAAATAATCTGCCTTTTTATTTTGTTTTGTTTTTCCTCCAAGTACTAATAGCATAGACTCATTTAGGAAACACTCCTGAGTTTTTCACTATCAAATGATAATGCTGTATTAGCTAGACACCACTCATTAAAAAGCTGCTAGACACGGAATAGATGAAGCTGGAAGAATTCCAACATCCCTATCTCCTTTCCAATAATATCTCATCTGCTATCAGAAATAAATCCAGAAAAAGCAAACACTTTAGATCTTATTTTGGTAACAAACCTCAGTATTAGCTTGGGTGAGTCAGTCTTCATGGGAACAGGGATAGTGTTCCTGAAACCAGAAGGATTGCTTCAGATCTGGATATGACCCCAAGTTTACTTAATTAAATGTATTACACAACCATAAAAGTTATGTACAATAAACTTTTTCCAATGCACAAAAGAAATTAAACCTATTTACACTACATGCAGCGTATAGAAGTTGATGAAATACAACTATAACAGAGATTAACCAAGTGCTGCACAAAAGGCAGCAATTATAGGATGATGTGTTTTACAAGGGCATATACATTCTCACAGCTGGTCTGTGTTGTATAACAAACCTTGTGAACTAGTTCTAATAAACAATTTCTGCGCCTTTGATCTATGTTAGGTTTGTTTTGCAATATCCAAAGCACAGTTTTGAAACCAAAATATAATTGAAGTTTACTTATCAACATGGTCTGAACTTTAGGTCTGCAACAAATTCCCATCACCATGTGACTTCTTGTAGTGCTAAGAAAAATACTTCCACAACTTTTCCCTTTAAAACAAGACCAAGTCCTCAAATCACCATTGGTACTTAAAATAAGGGACACAGACAAGCTGGCAGAAGACAACAGGTTCACTTGAGCATGTATGTCAGAGTGTTTGCAAATGAGCATAGTTTAGAATCAACAATGTAATGGTCTGCAAATCAGGCCGTAAAATGCTGAAACATAAAATGCTGAAAGGACAATGCTGTGAGAACCGACTGCATCTTCCACTGAAAATCTTCATTACATCCTTTTGCACTGCTGGACTCTCTCTTTTGCCATATTGCTGAATCTGTCCCATTTTGCCAGCCTTTTCTCGTCTATTCCTGGACAAACACCTCCATAAAGCTAGACCTGCAGTCTGGTTGCCAAGCAAGGACTCAGGGAAATTCCCTGTTCTCTTGTGCAAAGTATCTCTTGACTGAATCTTCTGTCAAATCCAACCACACAAAGGTAACACATTTTGCACTTTAAAGAGAGATGGCTGAAAAACTATTTTAAGAATTCACTATTGCAGCAAAATAAATTACAGAAAGAGAAAGAACTTAGCGAAACTGAGAATCCAAATAATTCCTCACTTCCATTCTACCATTACACAGGCTAAACTATGCATAAAGATTGTAGCAAGTGATAGTTCCTAATAGTTTTGTGTTAAGTTTGTGTTAAGACTTTTAGTTGCTCTTTCAGCAAGCAGTTGTCTCAAGATGGGGCGGGGGGGTAAGTAATGCATTTCACAAGCCCAAGGATTAATTTAAAGAAAAACAATTACTTTCTTCCCTTTTCTTTAAACATGAATGCTCAGATTCAGTAGCATAGTTCATTAACTAGCAGACAGATGTGGCAGCAACTATTTGAAAAAAATAAATATTTAATAGTGAAAGACTTCTGCCTCACTATCCAAAGGAAGATTTTTTTGTGAGTTTTATTTTATTTCAGAGAGCTCTGGTAGAGAAGTAAAGGGTATATAAAAAAGAAATCCACATTTCTCCATTGCCAGTTGCTAAGACAGAGTGGAGCTCAAGTTACGGGCAGACGTAGCTACGGCCATTTCATCCTTCTCAAGCCTAAGACTTCCAGTAGACACCTCAAGTGCTTGAGAGGTCAAACGCCACAGAGTTAAGATGCTACAAGTGTCCTGGCTGCCCACTATGAGCCCGTCAATCAGTGCTGCCCACACTGACTGGCAGATACTGCAAAACTGCAAAATCTCCTGCTTTTTGCCTCTAATAATGGAAAGGCAGATATCAATCTGATATCTGCAATGGACAAAAACACTACATATTCAATAGCAAGGAAAACTCCAACTATCAATTCTGTTGAAAGGAAATGGTGGAAAAGCAGAATTACCTTTTTAGGTAGATTAGATTTCTTTTATATCAGAACACAGTGGACAAAAAGGGCTTCCCCAGAGAAAAAAATTCCAAGATCCAGCTTGTTTTCATGGCACCATGCAAAAACGGCTCCTTCTGAAAGGCTGTGAACACCGTGGGAATCTGCAGGTGTACAAAGCCTGTCACCTGCATAAACAAGTGCAGGGTCAAACCCTAAACAGTCTTGTCAGCAACATGAGCCTCTCCAGGGTGACAATATCGTGAGTCATTTTGTTTTCAGAGGTAAAGATTACAGCACACATCTGGGCACACATGCATTTCATATGTCTAAAATAGGCAAGCAGTCACTCATTCTAAAGTAATAGCAGTTTCCCAGGTTGGTTTAATAGTATATTCCCAGAAGACATGCAAAAAATCTTTACTGAACCTTAATGTGAAGCTAAGAGCTTCAGGCATGAATGGAAACACTTTCTGGAATCTTGGCTTTCCAACCTGGCCAACTCAATCCTCAGGTGCATTCAAGCTGCAGGCTCCTCTGTAACAGCCACTGGGAAGCACCAAGGCAGCCTAAGGCTGAAAGAGCAAAGGACAGAAACCAACCCAAACAGATTCCCTTGACAGTCATCTGGAAAGATTCTCTCTGATAGAGACAAAGTGATGTATGCATTGCATACAATTCTTTCTATAAGTGGATTATATCTCAGCATATGCTGTCCTGCTACTAATGTGGGAAAAAAAAAAACAAATAAATTGCCTTGAGTCATCTCCTTTCCTGCTAAAAAAGGCATTGGATATATCCAAGGGCCTGGATATGACCCAAGCATGAGCTTTCTGCAGTTGCAGTGTGACACTCCTTCTGGATTCCATTAAAATATGGCAAAAGCAACATTGTTTGATCTGCTGTAATGCAACTGGAGGAGGCGGCTTTTCACTTAGGAGAGGTTCCTCGCTTGCATCGTCTTCCTGGCTATTCATCCTGCCAGCCCACAAGTTTCACCTCCGCCAGCTTCAACCTCATTTTGATTCTCAGACCAGACTGGCTTTAAAAGTGCCTAGTGGTCAAGAAATCAATTTTATGAGTTATGTCATCTGCATCTGGGTTTGGTAGACCTCTGTATTTGGACACAGTTTGGTCCTCAAACTGGCATTCCAAGTGTGCACCAAGATGGGGAAAAAAATAAATAAAAAAAACACTTGCTACCAAAGGATCTACAATATTTTGACATTAACCTCCACATTGCACAATATTTTGACATTAACCCCAATACTCTTGTCCTTGGCTGAGCCTGACCTCACTACCGCGTCACCACACGGCCATTTTTCCATGCTTGGCTGTCCTCCTTCATTTGCCCTGTATTTAGGATCATCTCCCTGGCACTTTCAGCTCAGGGGCATGCTGACAGTTCAAGCTGCAGAAAAACAAACAAGTGGCATCACTTGGAAATTATGCTCAATAGGCTGAACACAAAACATGAGAAGTAACTCATTACCATGTGAGTACAATTTACTGACTGCCAGTGATAGTCCAGGAGTTCAATATAAAACTTAAAAGGTTGTGATGCCACTTGGATATTTGGACTCTTAAAATAACTGAGAAGCATTCTGATAAATTAACATTTATGTTATCACTGCATTATATTTCTTTGTAGGCTCTTTAAAGATTTAAGTGCTTACTGCTTTTTTTCCCCCCTACTTATTCAGAGGTTCACAGTTTAATTTCCTGACCTATAAGCAGTAAAAGTTTGAAATGATTTTTAAGTACAGCATGGGGTTATTGCATTTTAAGCTAATTAGCTACATTAGGATTGGTTTTACAAGACAATTATATGGCTCTGCAGAAAATTTTACAAGCCAAGATATTTAGACATGCGCTACATCAGAAATAGCACCATATGTTCTCATGCTTCAGCATGAAGGACAAATTGCCTATAAAATAAAAAAACACAATGATTTTTCCCCCTAGCAATTACTGCTTTGAGATCTTAAAAATATACACTTATTTCAAGTGTCAAGAAATCAGACCAATCTAATTAAGAAGCAGATAATTAAAAGACTAACAGGTTGCTAAATCATGCTCAGGACACATAACCACAGGTTTGCTCTAGTTTAGAAGTAGGATCAAAATTGTACCAGTATCCATGTCTCTAGCATCTGGACAATTTTGAAATACTGCACCGCACTCAGATCAAACTTCATTAAAAAAAAAAAGTACCACTAAAAACTCAATACTTACTATGACAGTAACTTTCCGTTCTTATGAGAAGAACCACTAACTTAGCACTGCCATTGCTTCCCACAGAATGGGAATGAAAGGTCTAGACTGACATTTTTGAATGTAGCAGCCTGATACTCTAGTGAGTAAACACTACTGTAGAGCTTAGAAAGGCTGGGGCTGAGTTCGCATAGGTACCATTCATAAAACATTTTTAGAAATTACTAGGTTAGTTACTTTGTCCAAGCAATTGTCATCCTTTGGCAGACAATGAGAGTCTTTACTTAGCCTTCTCCCAGACACTTGAGTTTAAACATTTCAGACCACAGTACCTGATATGAGCAGTAATAAATCTCCTGGGAAGAGAAAATAAACAAACACACAAATCGACTGGCCAAAAAAACTCAAGAAGATCCAATCTTCTAGATCTGTCAGGTCACAGATATTCACGCTATGTGAAGAACCACAGAGACTAAGTACTACCTTCCCCTGCTCCTGGCATATTCCTGATTGGTACTAAGGGTCAAACAGCCACGTTGCCACAAGGTTGTTTGCTCCCCCTTCCCCTCATGCCCCTTTTCCTTAAATCTAAGGCTGCCTGTCTTTCGTCATATTTAACTTCACAGAAGATGACAAACCTGACAACCTCAGCTAATAAATAACTGCACTCCAGATTCATATCAGCATCTGGATTTTGCAAATGAAGACAATTAGTTACACAACTATTTCACAACAGCAAAAAGGAGCCACCAGAATTAAGACAGAGGAAATATAGCTTACTCTGCAAAAAGCTAACACAGCACTTAATTTTTACTAAAAGTTTGGATTTATTACCAACTTTTTTCTTTAAACATGCAAGAATATTTCTTAAGCATCTTAAAAAGGGAAAAGGTATATTAACACTCTAATGTCTTTATTTATATATTTTTTCATATAAGTACAGCTTTGTTCCTCACTGGCCTGGTTCACACAATTCAGGAAGGAAGGAAACAGTTTGCCTTAAAAGTTCATTTTGAGAGGAAACACATTGAAAACATTTGTATCAAGCTAATTGTGCATAAAGGCGTTTGCTGGTGTTAGTGACCTCAGTCCCAGCTTCTATCCCACACTCCAAACAGATTTATATATGAGAAATTGTTTTAAAAGTGGTGTGACTATAAAAGAATAATCAGCAGCCTAAATTTCAGAAGATCTAGATTTAAGGTCTTAAGGGTCTAAGGGCTTTGTCCAGCAAGAGCCAGAGCAAGATCTTCACACACAGAAGTGTAAGAGAGGGAGTCCAAAGAGAACAAACATCCCACAAATGCCACCTTCCAGCAGATGCACTAATGTGATTACTTTGATAACCAATATGAAAGATTTTCAGTCTCTCCTTTTACCAAATGTTCATGAATTCAGGTAGATTTCAACATTACACAGACCAGAAAGGCTACTACGTTTATTTTGGGGGCTTTCAGATCTGATATATATTTGGGTTTAGTTTAGGGTTAGGGTTTAGGTTTTCTTTAGTTGTCTGCACAATTCCAGATTCCTGCTTAGATTTCTGGACCAACAAAGGAGCCAATCCACAAATAGCTTCTCCCAGTTTGCTTTGCCAGATAGACTGAGACACAAATTTAGTACTTAACACTGTATGCTCCAGTCATGCTCCACAGTCATGCTCCCCAGGTAAGTAAACCAATTGGTTGGATCGCTCATCCCTTAGCTAGCAGCACCTGAGCTAGAGAGACACACCTGAGCACCCACATACCACACTGTGGAGCACAAACACGCAGCAGATACCCTGAGCCCTAGTGTTTCAAATTAAGATCTTCCTAAGTCCCTTAGAAACAACACTGGCTAATGTTTACACTCCCTGTATTTATTATCCTCTCTCATTCTGGAAGCGGTAGAACTTTCACTGCCCATCTTCTCTTACTGATCCCTTCTGATCAGTTGCTAGGTCCTATGACTCCTTTGCATCATCCCATGACTTGTTTGCATCATGACCTATTTCAGGATAGCACTTTGAAAACAAATAAATTAATGTTTAGCCAACTCTGGGTTTATGCAAAGCACCTATAGTTACAACCTTTAAGTTGGAGGGAAAAAAAAAAAATGCCACCTGACTGCATTTTCTCAGTCTTTTCCTGTAACAGAGGCAATGAATATCCAAAAATCTCACAACAGGAGAACAGACATGTTGGACTGTTAACTCTCATCAGCTTACTGAAAGATGCATCTGCTAAGAACACCTTTATCAATAAAAGCAGACTAAACTAAGACCTGCTACATTAAAAGCACAGAAACTTTCACATTGTTAAATTGAACAAATATTTTGCTCTCAAAGAGTAATTACTTCATATTCAAACATCCTTACTAATCCTTCAAATATACCTCTATTTTCCAAACGTATCAGAATCATCTCTGTCTACTGACTGTGTTAGTTTAAAATATACACACACACACACACACACACACGCACACACACACACAAACATCATCAGGCAATGGAGCTGGAATAGACTGTGTTGCCCAGGAAACTGGCTCCTAGGTTCAGCGCCTTCCATGCACATTTCCAGGTGGCAATTGATGGGCACTGTCTTTGTTTAATTTGGGTTGTTGGAGGGCTATCACAAGGAAGGTAAATCAAGTTCCTTTTACGCTTCCACAAGTATTGGTCCATAGACGCCAACTGTCTATAAATGGATATAGTTGCAATAGTGTGATCAATACAAGGAGTTCTTTCCTGACAAAATAAGGAAGAATGCATAAGGGATTTAGGTGATAAAACTCAGATCCAAGCTTCAAAAATAGTCTGATCAGTCATTTTTCATGCTGTCAGGCAATCCAACAATTCATTTTCATCAACCTAAGCACAACCTTTCCGCACACTGTAAAAGATATCTTCCCACTTTACTGCTTTTAATACAGAAGGCAAATGTCAGTACAGACACCTAAATACTGAAACCAGAGTTTGTTTTAATAACCTCAAGATGATTTTTGTCCTCCTAGCTATTCACATGTGCTGTGGTAGCAAGCCACCAACATGTAGCATTCAATATTGACTGCTGAGTTCAGTGTCAAGTTCCAACAACAAAGAGTAAATCAAAAAATACTTAGTGCCTGTACCTGCAGGAGACAGATTCTGGTATCTTCTGTGTTTATTTAAGACTGCAGAGCCTTTGGTCTTGGAGGCTGGAGATCTGGTTAGGAGAAAAAAGTTGTTGGAATGCTTTGCTTTTATGCTATCTTTATGGACTGCGGTATCTTTAATGATATTGCAAAAATCTAAAATTCAAAGTCTCACTTCAGATTGCAAAAATCTTAAAATAGATACAAGCAAGCAAGGCAAACTACAGTAACAGGTGAGCGATCTCTGTCAAAGTACTGCAAGAGCTAGGATAGCTTGTCTGGGCATCCAGCTTCAGGGCAAGTCAGGTGCTCAAGGGATGAAATGCTCCAGTGCTTTAAAGGACTAAAGCCAATTTGCATGTTTAACCTTTAAGCATTCATTGGAATGTGTCTGGTGTATTGCTTGATTCAGCAGCCTTCAGTGAATGTTCTTTTTCTCTCTCATAAACAATCAGTTTTTCTTAGAGTCCCATCTTTAGGTCATCAAGAGTTTTCTCAGACCACAAAAATGGTAAGTTTGTTTTAAGATTCATCTACTGTAGAACTAAGAGACTCACAAATGAGCAGGTGATGTGGGTCACCAATCAATCCTTTTCCCAAGGTTTATTTGAACTTAGCATAAATATGAGCAACATAGCAATGAATAAACTCTGTAACCTTTGTAAAAAGCACTTTTTTAATCCAAGTTGCAAATACATATTCTAAAGCCTACAGCAAGCACTGATCAAGACAAATTTGTAAAAACTACAGGAACTTAAACAGATGCACTTAAAAGATACAGTCAGCTTTGAGGTCAGACATGTGAGATTTCATTATTTATCAAATACATGTTGAATATTGCAGGTCTGACTTGAACTGTAAAAGTAAACAATATCATAGAAGCTCTGGAATATTGATAACTTTAATGAAGTACCAAATGGAGAACTTTAAAAGATATTCAATATTCTTGTTTATCACAGCCCTCGTTAATTATAACTGAAAAATCATCTCCCATTCTTGACAGTGCTTGAACAGTGCTGTGTTTGATTAGTCTAAAAGAAACACTTCAAATTATGATATGAATTTTCACAGGCCAGCGCTACAAATATTGCCATCTTTCTCCCCCTGCTCTGTCACCTGACACAATATGTGTCATCATGTAGTGCAAAGTTTACACAAATCATGCACAAAATGAGTTGGAAATTTGGTTGTTTAAGTACACAGATCCAAAAAAAAAAGAAAAAATCCTAGAACACTCCTCTCCCCTAACAATGCTAATAAACCACAAATTTTGTAGCAAAACTGACACGTTGAACTAAGACTATTTATTATTCACAATGAAGCTTCATAGCTCTGCAAATAGTTCAAGACAGCCTAGCACAAGATGTCACATATCCTTGCGCAGTTTGTACATTTGTAGCTTTTCTCATGGTGCGGACAACACTTCCAAGAGATCTCAGATCATGATTCTGTTTCTTTACGCATTTTACAAGATCAAAAGCATTAAAAATACCACAAAGGCTAAGCGTACATAGACTAATATCATTAGGACATTTTTAAATGACTGGAGACTGTTTTTTTCCTGCCCCATGTTATAACACTGTCATTTCCTCTGAAACAAACTGCTGTTACTAATGGTCCATTTCACTGTCTTTCAGTCCCACTACCCAAGGCTTATTCCCAGCTAATCTCTCCCTTTTCTTACTTAGTTTGGCAATTTTCAGTGATAAGACTGACTGAAAAATCTTATCACAAGAGATCAGATCTCAAAAGAACAAAGCAGAGGGAGGAGCAAAGCAAAGGTGACTGGAAGAGGAGGGAAGATAATAAAGAAAGATAGTTTTCTTGCTTGTTTATTTAGATGTACTTTTAGGTTTCTTGACTGTAAACGCCCCACATGTAATAGAAGATTCTTAATTTATGTATATAAGTATCACTAAAACTCTTCACACTATTCCAGATTTGGAAATGGAAGTGAAAACTGTATTAAGTTCTATAAGCATATTTCAAACCACTATTGAACAAGGGTATGGAAAAAAAATGCATCCACATACAGAGGAACACAAGCGAATCACATTACAACTTGTCACACCAGATTAGGCAATTGGTCCACTCAGTCTCTAGTACCTTTTTCTATAGGGACCAATACCAGCTGCTTTAGTGGCACAAAAAAAACTATTGCTATTAAAAAAAAAAGGAATAGCACACCAGAATGAAATTCATTGTTTCCAGTAGATAGCAATATATGCCTTAAGCCAAAAGAATCAGATCTCTCTTCCAAAGTGTTCCAGACTTCCATGGTCTTAATTTCCTTGGATGCTACTGAATGGAAGATAATATGTACGACACATTTTAGAACCTGGACAGCTACTGGGCTTAGTGTCATTTCACAGCACTGAGAATCTAACTAAATATGCTAATTTAGCTACAGACCTCAGTTACAGCTGAACATCCTATTAAAATATTTTTCCAAATTCCATGATCAAGTTCTAATCCCTTTTCCTTTACTAAGCCTTCACATTCCACTTTTCTTCAGACATACAAGTGAACACAGAAAACCCTTCAACACCTTCTAGTATGAGGTTACAGTTAAGTGTACAGCAGTAAAACAGGCATTGCATAATTCAGGTTTAACCTTTTTTACGAGAACAGACATGGCACATTAAAGACGAGAAGGGGGAAGGGGAGGGTCA
>VWPW01013127.1:0-13066 GCA_013389825.1 Crypturellus undulatus
AGAGGGATGTTCTTGTGGGGCAGAGCACCCACACTGGATGCTCTTCATCTGCTTCCCACCTTGAGCAAATGAGTCATGAGAAAGAAGCGTCAGTGGCCACCGCATGCAGCAAGGACACGCTGGGGATGAAGCCAGCTGGGAGACATTGCAGTGTGCCCTAGGTGGGGCCAGAGCGGATTCTGCCTCCTGGGGTGCATCCTTGAGCCGCGGTGGCTCTTAATGACACTCCACGCTGGGGCTGGCTCTGCTCTCTCAGGACAGCAGCTCCTGTGTCTGCAGGGGTGACTCTCCTGCTGCTTGGCCTGCGGACAGCAGCGCTCAGGAAAGCAGAGGCTTCTTGGAAACTGAGGAGAGCCCCAGGGCCCAGTGCCACAGGCTGCTCATGTCCTCTGGCCAAGCGCTCGGAGTCGGCTGCCTCCATCCCTCTGCAAAGCAGAGATGGTGACGCATCCCACACAGACCATGCAGTGACTTCTCTTTGAGGGCAACGTCACCCAAGATTTGAAGATGTGAAACAGCCATCCTGCTTGTTTCATAACAGAAGGTAATACAGGGTGAAAAAGCAACTGCCACGGCTCCTCTGCTTGCTGTGCCCGTAATTAATGGATGCTGCATGCATGCACCTGCGCGCAGAGAAACACGAGCCCCTGTGCACATAATTGTAGTTGTTGTATTAATCTAGCGTTGTATCTATTTTAATCCTGTTATGGTATCTTGAACGCAGCACAGACGTCACTCTAGCCTGGCTCTCCTATTTCACCTCCCGTTGGTTTTCTCTCCCTGCGGGTCCGTGGGGGATGAGGCAGGTGCGTAGACAGTCGCTGCATTAGCAATTGTTACGGTAAACCTTCTTTCCAAAACCACCATCCTGGGATGTGGGTGCAGCGTTTTCATGCTGCGGTTTTTGGATGGACTGGAATGGATCCCGCCACTTGCAGCTGTGGTGTGAACTCGGGCCGGTGCTGCGGTCCTGGGCTGAGCTCTGCCCCCCTCCTCTCGGTGGGTGGGAGATTCCTCTGGATTTTGGGGCAGTTACGTGGGAGCGACATGGAGCTATGGAGGATGCTGCCCAGCTCTGCCCGGCTGCAGCCGTGACTGACGCCCGGCGGTTGCTTGGCGGACGCGCTCGCGATGCTGCGGCTCCGGCTCCGCTTTCTGCTCTGGGAGCTCTGCGGCTGCTCCTCTGCACCCGCTCCCCGTAGAGCGGCGGGACTGCTCATTACAGCAGCTGGTTAACTGTGGATGGCAGCGCGGGGCTCAGAGCAGCGTGTCAGTGAGGGGCGGCTTTGCAGAGAGGCTGTTGCCTTCCTGAAGAGCCAAAGTGGCCGGGAGGCCGGTCCCCTGCCCTCCCCAGCGCCAGCTCGGCCTCACCTCCCTGCTCAGTGCCCCGGTTCCTCCCTTCGTGTCTGCTCTTGAGGGCTCCAAGCAACATTTTTTCTTCCCGTTTAAATTGATCCATTCATCGTTCCCTGCGAGGCTGAACCCCCTCTGGAGCAGGGACTTCCCAGGGTCCCCATGTTTTCCTTGTGCTATTTGATGCAATAATAAAAATAGCTCCTTTGGTGTCTGGCACCGAGCTGCAGTTTTGCACCTCGGTAACTGCTTTCCTATGCACGTAATCCGTGTGATCCTTCCGTGCAGAGGACTGATATAGCGATGCTGGCTGCTCTTTGCCATACGCTGGCAGCTGGGGGTGACGGGAGCCTGTCTGCGCTGACCCGACGTGTCCTCTTGGCAGAGCCACGCCATGGCCATGCATCCCAGAAGGGAGAATTCAACGCCGGCTATAAATCGCGAGATCTTTTCTTCATTACCTTTTGAACATAAGGTAATAACAACCCTGCGTTCTTTTAGCTATACAATAATTATCACTTGGTAGGGGCTTAACAAAAGCACCACTTTTCTTCCCTGTGGAGCGTGAGAACTGACATTTGAAAGAAATCCTTCCCTGACCTTCCTCTCTTGACCACTCCTCGTGGAACTTTGTGTCTTCCTTTTAATGAGCGTGGGGGCTTGGAGAGTTACAAGAGAAAATTCAGCTTCAAAAATACCTCCTGGTCTCTTGTGAATATGTCAAGACATGTTTTTAGATACAGCCTTTCTTACCTGAACGGGCTTGTGCTCGCCTGATTTAGAGGCTGCTCCAGCTGAGCTGTTTCTTGGCTGGCTCCCGTGCTGGATGCCGCAATGCCCTGTTTGCTTCGCACGAGGGTGTTGCAACAGATAGAGCAGCTCCTCAGGGGGACAACCCCCCCTCAGCCGTCACTCACCTCTATCCCCTCTGCAGCAAATAGCAATGGGCTAGGTAGAAACCACAGGCACTTATTGACATATCCGTGTGTGCTCGCAGGGCTTCCAGGAGCTGGGGCCAAACCAGCAGCGGATTCACGTGAGCAAACAGAAGCAACTGCACAAAACAGCAACGAAAGGCGAGTGAGAACAGAGCGAGGGCAGGAGGTGCTGGTTCTGGGAGTCTCCCTTTTCCATGTGCCCCTGAGGGGATGGGAAGGCCCATGGGACTACCCAATTCCTGCACCTTGGGGCTTTAAAAGGGTTTTAAATAAGGCTCTGTTACATAACAGATGAAGAACCAGGCTCCTCCCTAAAAGTGGCAACTTAATTATTTTTACATCTAGAGCCATTCCCCTGGATAGCGATGGGGAAATCAACAGCAGAACCATGAGCTGTGTCAATTGGAGCTCCTGTCACGCAGGCTCCCAGCGCTGCCTGGGGAGCAGCCCTGTCAAGCCCTGTCCAAGCTCAGCTGGGGGTTTCTCTTACCAATAAGCATCAAAATATGTTGGTTTCATTCTTTTGGAGGTGTGAAGCATGCAAGGCCACCTGCAAGAGGATGCACCGCAGCTCCAAGCCTGAGGAAACATTTGCAAGATAAAACTATTTGTTAGAATTCCTCCAGGCCTGGATGTTGTGTAGCTAGTGGCCTTTTGCAGTACTACACGCACGCGTGTGCACGCGCTATCTTGCACACATATTTACTTATGGTAAGACAGATAGCTTGGAAGAGAACTGTGTTTGCCAAGGGCTGTAATGCCAAATGTTCCCTTTGCATGTCTGCCTTGCACAGCACATGCTAGGAGCTGATATATCACTGGGAATCTGTAGGAAATGTGATTTATTCTATCAAAGTCAAATACACATACAAAACTGTCTGGCTCTGCTTTTGTGTTTGCAGAGGTTATTAGCACAAATAACAGATGAAGTGAACAAAAAATAAACTACACTGAAAGCTGGGGGAGACACCACTGCGTGTTTCCTTGTGGCTGCTTCAGCACGTTGGTGTGGTGCTAATAGCAAGTTGTCCCAAAGTAGAGCTGGCCAGCTTAGCTGCAAGGTGAAAATGGTGATAGGTTGCTATGAAACCAGGCTAGAAGCTGCAGGAAGAATGGGGGTTATTTTTCAAAGCGGTTTGGTTAATACCTGCAAGCTGCCCCGGGGAAAGGGCCGTGTCATTTGCAGTTGGGTATCCAGCCCCTGCCATCCACGGTCGGGAAGAGCGTGGCGCTCACCTGGCTGCCGCGCAGNGCTAATAGCGAGTTGTCCCAAAGCAGAGCTGACCAGCTGCAAGGTGAAAATGGTGATAGGTTGTTATGAAACCAGGCTAGAAGCTGCAGGAAGAATGGGGGTTATTTTTCAAAGCGGGTTGGTTAATACCCGCAAGCTGCCCCGGGGAAAGGGCCGTGTCATTTGCAGTTGGGTATCCAGCCCCTGCCATCCACGGTCGGGAAGAGCGTGGCGCTCACCTGGCTGCCGCGCAGTTCCAGCTGTGTAGGCATTGTCTCCCCCGTTTACAGCTTTGGAGCGGGCCACGATAACCATCCCGCAGTCAAAACAAGCCGTGAGGATGAAGCTGCTGCTCTGAGTCAGCCTCTGGAGCTGGAGCTACGGGGCTGGCCAAGGTCAGGCTGGTGGAGCCACCGCGGAGCCAGGCCACTCTGGGCTGGTGCTGGGGGAAGCACTGATGGGCAGAGCCTTGACTCTGTGAGGCTGTTCTCCAGCCCTCCTCCATCCCTTGCATCCCTCTTCCTCCATCCCTTCCATCCCTCCTCCCTCTCTTGCATCTCTCCTCCTCCCCTTGCATCCTTCCTCCTCCATCCCTTCTATCCCTCCTCCATCTCACCCCCATCTCTCCTCCTTCCAACCCTGCTGCAGTAGATAAATTGTGACCAAAGTGGAGCCTCTGACCGGTTCAGTTTGGGTTTTCACGTTTCAGCTTGCAGTAAACACAATATTTGGGCTGTAAAGCTCACCGGTCAACAGGGCAGCCTTGACCTACACCAGCAGCCGAGCACCTGCCGGTGCAGCGGGGCAGGAGGGCTGGTTCATTCCTGCCCCGTGTGTTTGGTGCTGAGCACACGGCTGCCTCTGGAATGGGGCTTGTTTACCTCCTGCAGCAAGGTTTAGTGGACAGCAAACCTTTGGGGCAGCTTTTTATTGCGGGGGGTGGTGGGGAGAGAAGGTTTATGGGAACTGGCTTTGTGAAGGTGCTTGTATAAATATTTGTTCTCGGCTCCTTGGCAGCAAAGGGATGAGCACGATCAACATCTCCATTTAAGGTTCCACTCCCTTGTTGCAAAAGGCTTAATCCAGCTCTGCTCGGCTGTTGTTGCCGACATCCTGCCCTCCTCGCGGGCTGCGCAAGGTGCAGCCCGGCCGCCAGTGCCAGAGGCACCCCATAGCACCCGCTCAGACAACGGTCTTGGAACAGATACTGCTCTTTCCAGGGGAAAAGCAGTTTCCAAAGGCAAAAAATGTTGCAATGTTGTATGTTAGATGAGAACTGCTCACCTAGGGCCCAGAATCAGATGATCCTGGCTGCTGTTTGTCAGAATTCTCCCTCCCTCTCCAGCTTGAATGAAATCTTAGGCTACACATTGAAAAGCAAAACGTCAATGAAATATGGACTAACTGCTGCTAAAGTGAACACTGTCCATTCAGTACAACATTTTTCCTAAGGAAAAAAAATAGCATTTGATTATGACATTAAACCCTGTGCTATATTAGACATACCCAGAAAAACTGAGAGTCAACTTTAATTCTGGTGTTTTGTAACATTATAGTCTTCGGTGAAACATAAATCCAGGGCACAGCTGCCAGAGCAGGGCCAGGAGCATGGGCACGCGCCACTGCAGGATGTGCCCGGCAATGAGGGGTGCGAGTGAGGAGCAGCTCCCCAAGCCCTCTGTCCCAGCAGGGCTGCATCTCGCCCTGTGTTTTATCAAAAAGATCACGCTAAAACCAAGCAGAGGGAACGTGCATGGTGTGAGCTCGGCGGGAGGCAGGGTCACTGCACAGCCCGGGAGCTCCTGGGCTTGGAGCCAGCAGCGGTGCTGCATCCCAGCCACGGGAAAGGTCCTGAGGAAACCGATTTTGAAACTGTGGCCTTCAGCCAAGGCTCCGGATTCCACTCCTCAAAACGCGGCCTCGCAATTTTGCATCCTTGAGCTACAGAGGAAAACACTGTGTGTGGAGCAGGAGGAGCAAGGGGAGCCCTGGGGACCTGCCCCATGCCTGGGGCGAGCGGAGCCGAAACGCCAGCGCGGGCAGCCCCAGATCAGGAATGGCCTCTGGAAAGCCTTGCTCTGTACACACAGATATCTCCATTTCAGCTCTTTGGCAGGGATGTTGTCTGCTTATTTCTCAGTTTTGTTAAGCCAGCTTATCTTTTCCTTGAAAATGTTGCTCTCTGAGCCCAGGGATGCAGAGGGCAGGAATTTGTACTCTCGGTTATAGGAACAGCCTGAGGGATGTGGATTGCTGGTTACTAACTCCTCGTCCCCCTGACACCTAAAACCTCCTCGGTTGCAAAGTCCCGATTTCTTGCAGCCTTCCAGGATTTGTCCTGGTAGAGGTTACAGTGGCAGCAGCATAAATTCCAAACAGTGGTTAAATCATAATTGCTTTCGCACTGCAGCTGATGGGATCCCTCTGAACGCACATCTGGCCACATGTGCTCCGCAGCAGGTTGTCCTGAAGGTCTGTTCCCTCCACCAAGGACAAGCCAGTCAATACCACGCTCGTAAGTGTGGGTGCAAGGTACCTGGCTGGTGAAGCACAGTCTCGTGCAGGTCACCGCTGTTGGTGACATCTATTTTGCAATCGCAGCGTTGGCCAGCTGAGCAAATAGAGATGAGCGGGCAGCAGAGCCCATGACATCGCTGTCCCTAAGCCCGTGGCACCTTGGCCTGGCCACCAGCCTGGCACTTCTCCACCGCTTCCCACCAGGTTCCCACCAAAGCGTTGGGAGGGTTTGCGTCCAGTCCTTGAAAATCCTACATTATTTCTACAGATACCCTGGAGAAAAGCCTATCTCAACCTATCAGACTCCCAAGCCAGGTAACAAACTCCCATTCTTCTTGATTTTTAATGCTTGTATTTGATTTCTCTGTTTCTCTGTGTTGGTATAATATAATATCAACATCTCTAGGTTCCATTGTAAGCTAAAATACAATCAACTAAAGATAATATAAATCAAGCAACCTCCTCATAGAAAGCTGAAAAGGAGACACTATCCAGTTAGGGCAAAATTTTAATTGTTCAACCACTGACATGAAATCAATTCTCAGTTCTCTCTCTCTTTTTTTTTTTTGCTAAATATATTTAAAATTTCTACGTAGACCAAATGGCATGCGGAAATCATTTCCTCTCATCTGACAAATGATGGGCTGGATTTTGCTACCTCTGCTCACTTTAGGTTTAAAGCTGACAGGAAACGATGAGAGTCTTTCCGTCAACTTAAATGGATTTTAATGTCAGTCCCATTAAGTAAGAGCTTATTTCGCTTCATTGATTGTGATGCCAAAGATGAGGAATTGAGGGTCAGCACGGGCAGCACGTGCATTCACAGGGAGAAATACCAGCCGTGGTAGGAGAAAAAGGAGGATAAAATTTCTGCATAGAAATGACCTATATATGCATTAAAGGTGGTCTGCTTTGCCTGTGGAAAGGAGGTAAACATATATCTGCTTTATCCCAGGTTTGTCCCTGACTTTGCATAGAAAATTCTGCTTATGAGGGAATTTTACCTTAATACTGCCTTTTAACAAACTCCTGTATGAATGCACAGTTTATATGAATGGTTCTGTCTGAGGAAAGTAGCTATTTCAGGGAATTCCATTCAGGTAGAAAGGCCAGATTAAAATCCCTCATCATTTTTAATGGTATGACTATTAAAAACCAGAGAAAATGATGTTAATTCTTTCTAAACAGCCTTGGGTTCTGCTACCTTTATGATTAAAGCTTCCTGAGGGGAAGCACTACAGAAGAAAGAACCAAAAGCTGCATTTTTCTGTATTTTTTGAGACATAAGTCCTTCGTGCGCATTAAGGGACTGGATTCACACGATGACTCAGGCTGCAGGGCCAAGGCCGGTGCCATGGCTCCGTGTGCTGCTTTTACCTTCTCCTGCAAAGACGTGATCTGGTTTCAGTTACACAAAGCGCCCACTGGCCTTGTGGAACTTCCTCAGCTCCAGGAACGGTTGAATATATAACATTTAACGAGGACGAATTTGGTTTTCTTACTCCAACGGGAAGTTGTCTTTGTAACAAACACACTGCTGTAGCCCTCCTAGAAAATGTTGCCAGGTGAAATAGACTTGCAGAACATCACGAATCCAGATGAACCCGAGTTTTCTAATCAAACAAAGCAAAAATATCAGTAATTTAGAAACAGTCGCCACAACCTGGGTATTACAAGCTGTGCTTCCAGAGACAAGTATGCCACGGGGCTGTAACAAGGTTGCATGTACAAAAAACAAGGATCTTTTCAGTACTTCTCTGTGCTGGAAAAGTTGGATAAATAACTGAATTGACCGTCCTTGTTTTTCCAAAATGATTGATTTGAAATGCACCTAATTTTACTACCTACAAGAGCATGCTTGTCCTCCTGAGTCACCTAAAATCGGATAATCACACTGTGTTTCCATATCGGCCCCTTGTTTTGGAGTTTTGCCTCACTGATCTGAAGCCCTGCAATCAGAACACACCCGGTGCACGTTCTCTCTGCATTTTAGTTCAGGTTTTCTAAACAATCAGAGCTTACATCCTGTGACATGTTTGTTTTATTTTTGTTACATAGTTCTAGCTCTCACATCCCATTTTAAATGTTGGTAATTCAGCCCGTCATCACAAAGGGATGTAGAGGGCCAGTTCACAGATGGTTTAGTCAAATAATTCTGGAATGTTTCTGTCTTCTGAGACCTGACAGTTATATTACTTTTTTCCCGCTAATTTTTCTCATGTTAAAGATTCCTATTGACTTCAAGGACCTTTGCATTACACCATAAGATAATTATGAAAAAATATACTTTTGTCAGAAATACTGTCAGGAAAAAAAAAGGAAAAAAGAAAAAGAAAACCCTAAGCCCTAACCCTCAAACCATTTGAAATGTCGTTATTATCTAGCCTAATCTAATCTAGTGCAAGGCCCATCTCTCTAAAATCACTTGTTTTACTTGTAGTAAATCTGCTCTATTATATTACCAGGTAATATTTTAATCCCATTTCAAGGTTAGTGCTGGCAGCAGGAGTGCTGTGACATCAAGTATAAGTCAATGTTTGAACATTAATTCCAGCGTGGGTGGATGTCCGTGCCAAAGGGCCAGCCTGTCTCTGGTACCTGTGTCCCTCTGCAAAAGGTGTCTAGGCCAGAACTAATTCCATTAGTGTTTGGAAAGCTATTTATAAGCCTGCCTTTAGTGGGATGACGTTATTAATGAGATTGGAGGAAGGCTGAGGGAGGGAGGGCTGCTCATTTCACAGGACCGCTGGTATGTGTTTAAGAAAGAAGCTTCTCCTTTGAACTACATTCAGGAAGACTTGTTAGATAAAGCAGGAATCTAGGTCAGTTTGCAGCAAGAAAAGATGTGAGCTGCATCCCTGCAGCATGACACCAGGGAGGACAGCTCCTTATATCCGCTCCCTAAATCCAAGGCGGGGAAAGAGCTTTATTTCTGCGGCTTCTAAATGAAACCTCACTGAAACCACCATCCTCCTCCATTAGTGTGGGCATCCTAAAAATGGAAAGGCCAGATTCCCCTGCTCTAATAACTATGAAGCAGAAACAAAGAGGCAGAAAGGCATTTCTTGTCTGCCCTCATTTACCAGAAAGGCTTCCTCCCTCCTCTGGTGCCGCCTGGGAGTGGAGAGGAGTTCCACCTGTCGGACTCGTTTCCCAGGCCTCATTAAGGGACACGGGCTCCTCTGCTCCTCTCTGGTTGCTTTAACTGGCCGAGGAGCTTCCAGAGCCGCAGCCTGGTATCCCGCTGCCTCCGAAGGGAGCCTGTTACCCAGCAATTCAGGAAAGTGAGTACCTGGGAGCACTCGACGGCAGGGTCGTGGCACAGCTGCATCTGTTCTGGCAGCCACGGAGCTGCTTGTAAGTGTTGGCTTCTCTGTTACCTGCGTAACAAATGAAAATAGTTATGGTGCGGGCTTATAATAATAACCTGTCTGTGTCAAACAGATAGAAGAAACTCTGCTTCTATACAAAATATGTATTTTTTTTAGTATAGCTTCCCAATGGAATTTAAGTTGCTGCTGTGGTCTCATGTGGCACTTTAAAATTTTGTCTTAGATGGAGAAAAGGAAGTTTTTGGCAAGTTCTGTTTGTTCATTTGATTGGTTTGTGGAACCCCAGACAATTTTGCAATACAGTGAAAACTGCCATTACTGAAACCACAGCTCTCATTTTTATGTCCCTGTTGCTATAATCCCATAAAAACACTTGATGTATGGATGAGAATTCTGAGTGTCTGTGCGGGTGGGTTTAATGCACCTGAAATGCTGGAATAGAAGAGGGGAAAGTGAACTCCTCTATCTGTAGACAAGTGGATGGTACCTGAGAAGGATCTGTAGGAGTTTCTGCATGGGTATAATTTGACCTAGAAATAATAAGGGCAAACCACACAGCTCATGTAGTCACAGAGTACAGTGCTGAGACCATCGAGAATTGCGATTAGTAGCAGATTTGCTATGCTATGCAAACACCTTCCATGGGGACCTAGTTCATTTCATATCATCCATCTCAGAAATACTTCATAGCACTGACCAGAACTATAGCTTTTTTAACCAGTGAAAATGCAGTAAGTTCAATTTTGAACCAACAAGCCCTTGGCTGTTCGTTTTCAACTCTTTGCATCTTTCTCCAAAAGAAACTAGCCCGCAGCTTCAATGCTTCCAGTAAGGAAAGCTCTTCCAGCTTCTCATAACCCTGATTCACCTGTTAAAACACATTGCTGGCTGAATCTAATATGACATGTTTCTGATGTTGAGAACATTTTTGAATCAAATGATCACTTAGTGTATGAGATGGTTTTGGTTTACATTTTGTGAATAAGAGTAATCAAACTACTAGAGTTTTGCTTCTTAAATTTTGAGCTTAATGCTATTTTTAGAATTTAAATTTAATAGCCACATAGTCTATAATATGGGTTTTCATTTGTTCTGATTTTTAGAAAAAAAAAAGAAAGCTCTGAGTCATTAGATCATAAAAAGCAATTACAGAGATGAATCCAGCAAGAGTCACAGGTACTAAAAATGTGGTATTGGCCAGGACTACTTAAAAATATACAAGCTGAGTAATTTAGTGGTATCATTAAGAGAGGCAGACAGTCAGTTCAATACAAGTATTGCCACAATCTTATGGTCTTACCACAGCTTTCATGATGCTTGGTTGTCTGCCTATACACTTGGTCATTATGAACTGAATGTTATTTGTATATTTAAAAAAAAAAGTTTTAACTCGTGACTTAAATTCTAACTTAAATAAGCAAAACTTTGATGCTCCAACAATAGGAAGCTACACAAATTGTTTTAAAGGTGTCATGATTTGGGTGTGCTTGGAACTGGGAATACTACATGTGCAAATTTCAAAGCTGAAAGGTGCTAAAAGTAGAGGCATAGGTTTTGCAAAGGTAGAGTCTCTCCAATCCTAAATTGAGACCGTCTATAAAGCAAGGCATACTAAGATAGGTGTATTTTAGTTATCACACTGGTACTTTGGTAAAGAATGAAGGATAGTGAGATTCTTAGCTGGGTAACTATTTTTAAACCATTATAAATAGATAAAATTCATCCACGTATATCTCCTATTTCCCAAGCTGCTGTTCTCTAGCCCCTAACCTAACTGCTTTAGATACAAAGCTCCTCTGAGGAGGATCTGTACCTGATTGTGTTTGTCTAGATGCTAGCGCAACCGAATTCTGATCATCTGGGTATTACCGTAACATGGAGTGCTACATGATGACAAGAAAAAGCTGAAAAATGGGCTTTGGAAACGTCGATCAGACAAGGTCTATCTATGTGACATGCTTGCAGATAGAATCTAGATCAAATACCTAAAGCATTAGGGAAGGAAATGAAAATTAGAGTGCTTTGAGAGAGACAAGGGACGGCCAAAGAGGAGCAGAGGGCAAGAGAAATGTAGGCAAAGAGCAATGACTCCACATCTCAGTACAATCATTTTACACGAGTCAAACCCCTGCCTTTTACCAGAACCACAAGCAAGTCAATCTTCCATCATGGTTGTAATGGCTCAAGCTCCTGGACAATTTTACAGCCTGCGAGAGCAAATTACTGGTCAGCAGCAGAGAAAGGCAAGCCGGGTGTGCAGTAGTGGGGAGTCCTACAAAGTCTACTGCAATATAGAGCCCCGCTGCGGAAGTGTTGGAGGCTCAAACACAGCGAGGAATATTTGGTCGGGCTCTTTAGTGGAGTCTCAAATTTTGCTCCTTTCAGGTTAGTAGATAACATAAGTGGGACATATCCTCATAGCATGAAACTTCAATTAGCAATGACATTATTAAATCAGGTAACACACTGTACCCATTTAAGTAAACAGTGATACCCCGCTGAGATTAATGGGAAGTATTTTAAGGTACCTTCAATCTCAGGAAAAGTGCCCTGGAACTAGCTGGACTGTGCATTTCTGAAGCTCTTCTTTTTCTCAGCAGCAAATTCTCCTTTCCTCTATAAATTAAGTTGATCAAGTGTCTGTCTGCAGCGGTCTGCTGGCCCAAGCCCAGCTGTGATTGCAGCAAGTCGCTGTTGGAGACCAACATCTGCAATGTGCAGCCGAAAAGATCAGCCTGACCTGAAACTAGGGGAAAGGAGGGAAAAGCCAGTCTTGCTGGAGCAATATAGACAGTTGTTGCCAGCTAATGGTTTGCCTACCTCCAGCACAGGAGACTTTTGTAAAGGGAGAAATATGATTTAGCCTCATCATCAGGTTTTTGTGTATGACCCTTGTGGTTATCAAGGAAGGAGCAGGCGCGCTTGGCCAGGGGAGGTAAATTAAACTGCTGCAGGGACATTTGGTGCATCCCATCTGCCTCTGTCATATCATTAAGTACACGGGTATCAGACGCACTTGAGGGCTGGAACTGTTCAAAATCTCCTTTTAAACAGATCATGGCTTTCCGATTTTAAACAGTTGGAGGGCAGAAGCCGGGGTATGACATGAGATTAATACCCAGGATAGTGGTGCAAGGGGCAACACCACGCTCCTCCTCCTGTTTCCAATGTGTTTGGTGCCTTTTCTCCCTGGATGCAGTGGTCTTTTGCTTGCAAGAGCTTACGGTGGCAGTCGATAAGGGTGCCTGGGCGGCTCACAGTTGGCGTAGCCAAGGCCACGGTGATTTTAAAGCACATTGGGTAATGCCACGTGCTGTTATTGCCCGTGTTGGGTGCAGGAGGCCGCTCGGCTCCTGGTGACGCAGGCTGGGCCGCAGGGTGGATGTCGCCATGCAGCACCTGTCACTCGATGCAGGCCTCTTCCTTGAGGCCTTCTTGGGCCAACGCTGCTCTCCTTCCACCGGCCCCTGGCCGCTCTTGCCCTTCTCTCCACGCCGGGCGAAGCGGCGTGGATGCCGTTTCTGCGGCCGGGGCTATAGAAGACCCTTCTCCCCACAGCGAGAAGCGCCGTGCGGCCGGGGGGCTGCGCCACAACATGGCGGGGCTCCCCCTTCGCACCACAACATGGCGCCCCTCCCGGCGGCGGCGGCGGCGCCGCCATGTCCCGGCGGGGGCCGGGCCGCGCCGCGGTGGGC
>VWPW01013127.1:13257-31559 GCA_013389825.1 Crypturellus undulatus
GCGGCCCGGACCCATGCGGCGGCTCCAGGAGCGCTTCAGGAGGTGAGGCGGCCCCGCTGCTCCCCGCCGCGCCGGCGACCCTGCCGGCTGCCATCGCGGCGGCGGGCGGCTCCCCTCAGGGCACGGCGGTGGCGGTGCGGGCTTGGGGTCTGCCCGACGGTCTCTCTCTTTTATTTTTATTGTTATTATCATTAAAGCGTTTAACTGGGTGAAGGTTCGCGCATCCGGCGCGCGGTCGCGGATGCAGCCGTCCTCGCCGCCGGCGGGGGCTCGGCCCGAGCCGGGGGCGGTGGCGGCGGCCGGGGATGCTCCCTCGTGCCGGGGCTCGGCGGCGCGGCCTTGTCCTCACGTAAACCTTGTGTAAATACATGCGGGTGTCGATAAAAATATATGTTTATAATTCAATTTTAGATCTTTAGGGTCGCTTTAGAGCGATAGGCTGCCGCGCAGGGGGAGCCTGGCCCTTTTCCCCGTTCAGCGCGCCAGGACTAGGATGGCAACGCGGCTGGAAGGAGGCAAAAGGCGAGGGAAAAATGGGGAATTTGGTCCCGTTTGGTGCTTGCCCGCGGGCTGGGGAGCTCTGCAGGAGCTTGGGGAGGAGCGGGAAACTTTTCCCTCCCGGGCTGCCCCGCATGTGCTCCCGGCGTGGCCGGTGGCCCCGAGGCTTTCGCTTTGTCCTCGGTGTCGCGCGAGCCCCGGGCGCGAAGGGCCGGTCCCGCCGCGGCCCCGGGGGCGCCCGGGTCGGGTCTGGGCTCCCTTGTTCGGACCGGACCCTCCCCTAATTGGGGAACGTGCCGCCGTTCTGCGAGGGGGCTCAATTTGCAAAGGGGAAACATCCACCAGTTTGCCCAAAGATACTAATCTCATTCAAAGCCTGTTTGTTTCTTTTCAAAATTTTACCTGCATGGTCATTGTGAAAATGCAGTACTGTTTTTGTTTGTTTGTTTGTTTGNCTGTGAAAATGCAGTACTGTTTTTACTGGGTTTTTTTTGTTTGTTTTTGTTGTTATTTTTAATCCCCCCCCCCCTTTTTTTGGCTCTTTAATTTTTTTTTTTTTTTTTCCTCTTTCTCCTCTCAAAAATAGAGAGCAGACAATATAACTAATTGCTCTGACATCTAAATGCGTAACCCTCTTTAGTTTATGTTCCTGTTGGTTTTTGTGGAGTTGTCTTCCCCTTGGTTTTCATAGCCTGTTATTTATAGCTTATGGGGTCCTAAATGTCCTCTCCTGCTCCTGGAAAGCACAAAAGCAAATGGTACAAAAAGAGGCAATGTATTTTTAAGTTGGAAGGGAAGTGTGGGGCCTTTTGAGCTGAATAAGGGAAATGTGCTTCCTGCAAAGACTCAAAAATCCAAATCTTTGAGATTCTTTTTGGCGTTTGTTGTTTTTGCTGAAAAGAAATAGGAATTTTGTTTCATGCTCCAAAGAATATTTTGTTCAGCAGTCTGGAGTCAAGGCTAGAGCAAGATTTGAAAGTTGCTTTCTTTTCCCGCACTTTTGGGCAAGACTAGTGGTGTGATACTAGAAAATACACAAGACAAATGCATGCATTAGATGGGAATTTTATTTTTTTTATTTTTCTAAACCAGGTTAGGCATGCAAACAAAGACGAATCACCTCTCAGATTGTCCTGCTCCTTTTTCTCCTAAATACTGAGACCTCTTGATTTGGAAGCCACTTTGAAACATGCAGCCCCTTCCCCCTTGGAAATGGGCTGGAGCTTGAGGTTCAGTGAGCTCACACTAAAAATTGATTCGTCTGTATCTTTAGATGTTTTAGATGCTTTTAGATGTATTTCAAGATCTAAGCTCAAACACTGCAAAGGTGGGAGTGTTAGGATTTTCTCGTTTGTTTGTTTTGTTTTAGATGGAATTATACATCTTTCCCAATATCCATTTTCCACTTCTCTTGGGATCATATTTACTTAATAAATAAATAAAAGGGCTGTTTGTGCTTTGAAGTTATAAAGCATTTGGTTCCTCTTGGGCTCAAGTAGATCCTGAGCTTTAAAAATGCTCCAAGATTGAGATCCAACTCCCTTTAGGTAAGAACACCTTTGTCTTGCATCTTGCTGTAATTGCTGTTACTCTGTTAGCTTCATAAATCTCAAATTCTAGAGCAGAAAAGATAAAATAAATCAAGCTTGTGAAAGAGATAAAGAAACTTTGGAGCCATCTCTTGCCTTTTCGGAAAAAAATATAAATAAATAAGTAAAGCAAGTGCCAGGAGCTGATTATGGAGCGCTGAGATGAGCGGTGGTGAGTCCTGGATGTGTGTTGGCCTCCTGGGCTGCACTAGGCTGAAAAGGGTTCATTTTGGTGCTCAAACTGGTTAAATCTACCCGGCAGACCTGGATGTGCAGTTGTAGCCATATTGTATCCTGATACTGCAGGAGCTGATGTTTTATGCTGAAGATGAGGCTCTTCGGTCTTCAGAATTGTAAATGGAGAGTGTCTGTGCTTTCCGGGGAGCTACAGCCGCGCATCTGTGGGCAAATGACTCTGGTTTCCCTAGGGCTGCTATTTATGAACATGCGAGAGAAATGAAAGCATTTGGTTGAAGAGGTTTCTTGTAAATTGGAGTCGATATTGCTGGGGCTTCATCAGATTGCCTTGCATTTGGTAATGACTTTAACTGCTGTGTTATAGGGAATCTTCATTTGGGTTTAAACAGTGTCAGAATCCTGTGTATCAAATTTTTGCTTTTAGGAATGTGAGACTGTGTTCTTCTCAAATTTTTCATAGCAAGCTAACTTGACCTGTGAATAGGAGGAAAAACAATGTTCTGTGCTGCTGTAATCATGTTGCAGAAAACGGAAACTCTGGGGGGAAGTCTTTGTTTTTATGATTTAGGTGAAGAAGATAGATGAGCTCCTCCTAATACTCTTGTTCTGCTACAGTTCTCTGGTGAAAGAAAAACAAGTTTCAGCTCTTGGGGGGATTTTGGTAATATTCTCCCTTCAATAACCACCTTGCTAATTTTAGTTTAGTTTGTTTTAGTTTGTAAATAATCAGAACTGAAGCTCCCTGAAATCATCTGCTCATTTGCCCTGCCAGTGTAAAAATGTAACACAGATGCATGAATGTTTGCATCATTCCTATGTTGGCACAAACAAGCAAAGGAGAAGGAAAAAAAAAAAAAAAAAAGACAAAGATTCTTTGTATGGATACCAGAAAGAAAAGGATAGCTTTGTTAATATCTTTATGTTCTGCTTTACCACTAGTAATGCTGTTTTTAAACTGGGGAGAATAGCAGGTCCAAACAATAAATGGAATTTTGAGAACTGTTTTGTCATCATTTGGTCTTAAAAACTTACCCTGTGTCCTGTTGAGATTCTTTTAGAAATATCCATTATCTTCTGTGCTACATAAATCTAAATGAAAAGGAAAAAGACTTTCTTAAAGGAATCTTCTAATGGATAATGACATGTCCCCTTAGGGTACAACTTTCTGTTATTTATAGATATCTCTTTCAGATGGTGATCATACACAAAATCAGAATGACTGGAATTATGAAACTAATGCTGAGGATAAACATATGTCTTTGAGAGGGTACCAGCCCCACAGCCTTTGGAGAAATTGAGTGAAAATCTGTCCATGGTCGGTGAGAGGCTTCCTGGCTCTTCCAGGCTGTGGAATTGAGCAAGTGCAGTTTAAATCTGGCCACTCAGCTGAGCCAACAGATGCTTTTATTTTTAACTGATTTCCTAACTTGGAAGCAGAGCAGAGTAACCTGAATGCTCCATTTTTGGACGCTCAGATGTTTCTCCCTGGTGAGAGCTGCTGCAGATCTGGGCTCACTGGGCAGCCAGACTGCACCTAAATCTGGTGCCAGTCTGTGAGTGCGACCGCGTTTTTCTTATCCTCCTCGAGAGGAGAGCAAGGTGTAAATCTACTACGCCCTGTACTGCCAGTTTTTAACAATATATTAACTCCCTTGCAAATAATTCATTTGCTAGCAGCTGCTTACATGTGGCCTCTATGTATTGAACTTACATTTTTATTACCCTTTGTATCAGTAATGGGTGAAATTGTTGCTTGAAGTGGCTACAGCTTGGCGGAGATCATGATACTGTGTTACTTTATCAAGGCCCTTAAGCAGTCTTAATCATTTTTCATGGATTGCTTTAGGAAAAAAACCCAGCTTTTCTGACTGTTTTATAAACTATGTATCTTGTATCTGAGAAATAGAGAACTATTACTTCCAATGATGAGACTCTGGTTTTCGCTTTTTGCCCTGGTTAGAGGTTGGTCATTTTATGGATGTCCTAAAAATAGTCTTGGTTTTATTTATTTATTTTTTCCTGACAATCTCTCTGCATTGATCCAGTTAACTGCTTTTAACTTTGAGCATGCAAGTATATTCTGAAATTTGTTGTGTATTCATTGGTTACTTAATTGTCAGTGAATAATTTCATCATATTCTGAAGCTGGGATGCACCAAGAGTTTATATGACAGCAGGCTGTGCTGGGAGCGCAAGGTACGGGAGCAGGAGTAGTTCACAGCTTTGACTGGGAGATGGTCTGACTTTTGTATTCAGTTTCTGTTAAATGAGTAAAGCCTTGCTTGGAAATGACCATCCATCTCACACAGTCTCAGAAAGTTATTTAAAGTTTTTCTGTTAAGAGAGATTATCTGGGAGAGCTTACAACTTAAGTAACAGCTACCTTAAACATGTCTGTACTTACTCTTAACACTACTAGGTTGGAAGAATTGCTTTATGACACTCCAAAAATGTGGTTTATTTTGTTTCCTAACAGCATTCCTTATTTATTCAACAGGTTCATGAACCACCCAGCTCCAGCAAACAGCCGCTACAAACCCACTTGCTATGAACATGCTGCTAACTGCTACACACATGCAGTAAGTGTTTCTTTTTTTTTTTTTTTTTTTTTTTTTTCTCCCCTTTAACTGGATGTTTGGCAAATTCTTGTGGGTTTGGATAGCTAAATACTTACCTTTGCCCAAGTGTAGTCATATTTACAACCTCTCTGGTTTTGTTAAACAAGCTTCAGCTATTAAAAGATGAGTAAATGTAACACTAATTAGAAGTTTGGCGATAGCTAGTCCATGTTCGGATTCTCCAGAACCTCTAAATGCCTCATAAGGTTCCTCTTTACCAAGGTTGGTTACCTGTTTTTCACTGGATGGTTTTCCTCTGTGCCAGTGAAAGAACTAAAATGAACGTGGGCATGTAACAGTTTAGCAAGATTGTGCTTGCATATATTGTGGGAATTTATATAATGGAAGTATGAGTTTGTTTGTTCTTCCCACATTAAAGGGGGAAGTTTTATGTAAGATTATGGGTATTAGCTAGCAGAGATATAATGGCTTAATTCTAATGTTTAATAGTATATATAAACTGATTCTTTATGAGCACTGATGTTTAGAGAGGGGTGCTAACAATGCTGATCACAAATGCTAACAGCTCCATTTAAAAACCCTAGTTTGTCCTCCTGTCTATAATATAAGGACCCCTATATCTGAACGTGTGATATATACACCAAATAATCAAAACAGTCCAGTGGTATGGGGTGTCTGTGTTTTGTAATTGGGAAGTTTAATTTGCAGTCTTGCACTTTGAGGAAGGGCTCTAAAAAGGAGGGTTTTCTCTTAGACTGGCATTTTATAAAGATTTCATTGGTGTTGTGTTTAACTCCAAAGATATGGAGTATGTTTGACTTCGGTCTCGTTCTTTTATTCATCTCTGGTGTCTCCTGAGCAAACTACAAATATGAATTCTTCAGGTACTGCGTGGGATGGGACTCTTTAGTTCTAGAAGGAGATCTCCTAAAGATCCTTCCTGTGTGTTTTATAAATCATCAAGGTATAGCTCTGTGGTTCTGGCAAAACTGAATCACCTTGGTTTGTGTATAAGAAAAGCAACTGAGGCTTCGGTGTAGTTTTAAGCCAGGGGTCTCACCTACAGCATTAGATAAAAAAAATATGTTTATTTGTCCAGAGAAATGAAGCAACTTTCTGTTAGTTAGCACAAATACATAGTTTATCTCTTAATCCCTGTACAAATCCTGTTTGCTCTGGCCAAAGAGTTAGATTTCAAAATGTCTGGCAACATTTTCTATCCTCTTTAACTCTTCTAGCCTTCATCTGGCTGGAGGAGAAAGAGGGAGGAAAAAAAGGCTTATGCATTGACTCTTTGCTGCTAGATTATAGTATGAGTTTTCAATTAGACATTGATGCGATTTCAGCAAAACGGTGTTTAGCAATCTGCTCTCTAGCTATTTTGCAAAGCTCTATTCACAGCTCAAAGCTGTCAATTTGTTTTTTTTATGAGCATGGCTCTACTCCTTGGGTAGGTGTCTGTCTCTTCTGGCTTTTGAATTCAGAATACGCAGCCGTTGGTGTTGGCAGCCGTCTCGAAAATACTAGTTAAGAAATTAGGATACGGAGTATTGTAGAGCGTTTTGTCACATCATTAAAAGCTAATTGCATGTAGCATATTAAAATAGTCTTTCTAGGTAGCAATTTGAAGTTATTTAAAATGTCTTGATTTTTAGCTTTAAAAGAAGCACTGAATCATCTTTAGACACTAGGAGACAGGAAGGGCAGCTAAGCAGATGAATGTAGAGACAGAAAAGACACCTCTGTATTTAGAGGAACAGGAAGGAAACAGCGTATGAGAAGCAGGAGTCATAACCATTTGAGCTGTAAGGTAAGATAAAGCAAAGTGTGTGTGGGGGTGGCTGCTTCATCTAATGCTCCCTGGTACATGTAGGGCTTGTCAAACAAAAGACATGTTCTGTTATGTTAATTAAAACTCATATTTTTATTTATTTATTTATTTATTNCTCTGTTATGTTAATTAAAACTCACAATTTATTTATTTATTTATTTATTTTTTTACAGCTCTAGATATTTCTTTCTATTGCCTTAGAAGGAAGGGCTCTTCTTAAAATTAGTTATGATCTGTATTAATTCACGTAGTACATGGGAGGGAGGGGGAAAAAGATGTGAAATGTTCCCAGAGTGGGACTTGGACATTTACCAGGCAGCCTTTCCCGTTGAAGGGTCCTCAAAATGTTACTGTAAGTGAAATATCTGTGACAAGTCTTTGCTTTGCCTCCCAGTATTAGCAGGGTCCCCATTCTTGTGCACAACTTGGACTGCTAGCAGACTTCCCGCTCCGTGACACTTGTCTCCATATCCATATATTATCTCCACATAGAAATTGCAAACAGAGACACTGAACTTGGCTCTAGGGCTGTGCTCTTAGAGCCGCTCACCCGAGCTGAGCACTCCTTCATCCTTTCCTCTAAGCACCACGTGGGATTCTGGTGCTTTGTTGATTTTTCCACTGTCTCCCTGCTCCGAAGAGGAAGCGTAGGGTTGTCTTTGCTATTAGTATTTCCTCCTCAATAAACTGCACACGAAAGGGAAGGGCAGTGGTGGGTTTTGCTACAGTGGTTTGCACATCAAAGGTCATGTTGCTGACTAAATTTCCTGCATAACCCTATGGCAAAGAAAATAACTTAATTTGCTGTTGTCGTTATATACAAAAGCAAACTATTTAATAGGTATTTAAGCCTCTATGTGGGAACAGAGCACCGAGTAAAGTACCAGTATACTCAGCAGCACCAAATAATTAGAAAGATGTCAGAAAGCTACTCCTACACTGCTGTAAGATAGTAACCAGAGTCCAATTTCACTGAATTATGGCTGATCAAGTTTAGGGTTTTTTGTTTCAGCATTTTTGTGCCTTAAGGCTATTTTACAGCAGCAGCTATTTGCAATAGTAGTGGTCAGTTTCCCAAATTACATTGTGTGGAGGTTGTGCCTAAATCATATCTTAAAAATACAATATGGACATAAATATATATGTATATATTAATCCTTTGTCTTCCTTTGTTTTTGTCCTTTATTTTTGCAAAGGGAATTTGTAACTTAAGTCTCTCTCTCTCTCTTTTTTTTTTTTTTTCTCTCCCCCTCCTGGCATCTCTACAGAAAAATCAGTGAAATTGTTGCCTTATTCTCATGTTCTATAAATCTCACTGCCAACTCCATTTTTTTAATTAGCAAGTATTAATGAAAGTGCTAAAATTAGTAAATTGGTGCATCATAGTTTTGCTCACAGCATATTAATATTGACAGTATTCATTTGAAACGCTTGCGTTTCATAATGAAATAAGCAAAGCTTTTTGTGACTTTAAGCTAATTTTATTGCCAGGAATTTTGACAACTTAGAAATACTGTAATTCCTACAAAATGGCACAGTGCTAACACACTCATTCTAGCCATTCTAATTATTTGATTACTTCATTGGTAATTACCCTTTCTTTTAAATGATCCATTGATTGCTTCTCCATTATGAAGATTAAAATTCTGTTTTTTCACTCAAGGTGTTTTATCAAATGAACACTGGAAATAAATCTTGTTCACCAAAGTGTTATTTTGCTTGCAGAAGACATGCAGTAGCTAAAATAAAGTGCATACTGTATTGTATGTTATCTGGTATGGCATTAATACTGAAGAACTTTTACCAAATTGGCAGGACAGACTGTTTTTCTGTGTTTCTTGTTTTGTTTTTAATCCAACTTTTGTTCAGAAGAGGAGTAATAAAACATCTCCTGTTTTATTAGAGAGCATCTAACTGCTCTCATGATGCATATTAAGATATGGAGGCCAAGTGTGCTTGTTTCCAAATATAATAATTTTAATCCTATGACTTTATGCAGAATTTGTGCTGGGGGGGTGGGGGGGGAAAGTACCTGTCTGCAAACTGCATGCCTAGTTACAGAGATTAAAGTCTTTTTTTCTAGTCCAGGTGCTGCATCTTTAGGAATGTCCTGTTGCTCATTTGTATCATTCTGTATTGTCTGTGTTAATTGTACTCAGCTTTGCAAAAAAGGAAGGAGATGCAAGAGCAGTGAAGCTACAGCTGATACACTTAAAAATACAGGAGTGTTTTAACTGTTTCTTTGGATTAATCAGCTGCTTTTCAGATTCATCCAGCATCTCCTGCACTTTTTAGGTTGTAACTGAGCAAAACATCAATTTCTTCTCATCTCCAAGTAAACAAAGGGCAGGCATAGTGCAGCTGAGGCTAGAACTTTGCACTCCTGGCTATCAAACCTGTAATGCAAAGCAGAACCACCAAACTCATTTAAATGTTCCTGGTTCCTACCTTTATTGCTAATAAGCATGTGAGACTCAGGTTGTTCGTAGTTTAAACTATGAGGTTTATTTACAATTCAGGCAAACTAATCAACATCTCCAAACATACAGGAGTAATTGGAAGGAAATTTGTATTACAGAGTTTTGTAACTTAGAAATCTGACAAAAGATCTGTTTTCATAGTGGATGGGTAGAAATGTTGGAGCCAGCAGTTTCCTTTCTTTAAATGCTTGTTGGATGTTTTTTATTTTCCTTTCCTAGTTTGTCCTTTTGAAGAGACAAAGGTAGATGACTTTATCCTGGAAAGCAGTGGTGTTTTGCATGCATTTCCAAGTAATTATACAAAGCCTGCGTCCCACTTCCTATGAACATGCTAAGGAAGGTGGGAACAAAAACTGCTTTGAGAAGCAGGTCAGGAGGAAAACAGACTGGGATATGTTACCTTAAAAACTATAATATTTATATATTAAGGATCTGTTCAAACTAGAAGTTTGCAGCTAATTTATGATATCTAAAACCCAAGATCTGCAAACCTTTGCTGTTTCTTCTTCTAACCTGCATGCTGTAAATGCTTTCCCTCCCTGCCACCAATGTAACTTCAAGTTTCTCTTTGTCTTGTTCCTTGCTCAATGTTTATGCAAAGGAGATGGCCTAGATGCAAGCTGAAAGTAAGCTCAAAACCTTTTTAAAATGTGAAGCAGACTGAAAATAAATTAAATTACTAAGACTTAGCAAATACTTTTGTTTGCGCAAATTATAGTGCCTGGGGAAGTTAGTGATCTACCCTAAACACTGTGGGAGGAGAAACTACCCACAAACAGGTGTCTAAGATACACAGACATCAAGACTTGGACAGTATCAACACACAGCGACATAAAAAATTAGATCCAATTAATAGGATGCCATCTGGATATTATATATATGATTTTATACTGCATGCTGCCCTGCTGTTGCTATCCTGTGGGTGGTATCCTGGTGGCTGGAGGTGAAAACTGAACAAAGGCTTTTTGTTTTCTTAGTTCCTCATTGTTCCTGCCATCGTGGGCAGCGCTCTCCTCCACCGCCTTTCTGATGATCGATGGGAGAAGATAACGGCATGGATGTACGGCATGGGGCTGTGCGCCCTCTTCATTGTGTCCACAGTGTTCCATATAGTTTCCTGGAAAAAGAGCCACTTAAGGTATCACAGTAGCTTTTGTTTGTTATCTAATTTATTTCTCATGTTCTGTGATTTTTTTTTTTTTTTTTTTTTTTTTTTGGGAGCGTTCTTAAGTAGACACACACTAATGACTTTAAAGGAGGTTGGAGTGGTAACTTGTACTGAATTGTTAAGAAAACCTTGATTCTGTTAGAAATAGTAAGCCAAGCATGAGTACAGGTAGTGATGTATTTCGTGCACCCCAAAAAGAAGTTGAAGTCAGTTGGACATCTTCAAAGTGGTTTTGAGGAGTTGTGGAAATGGCACCATTTTTCCCTAAAATAATTCCAAAGCATGTGAGAAAACAGCTGATGTTAAGAATTAAATCTTAGTCTTAGTGATTTGTTCTCTCTCTTTCTAGGACTATGGAACATTGTTTCCATATGTGTGACAGAATGATGATCTATGTCTTCATTGCTGCATCATATGCACCATGGTAAGAAATCTGTCTACCAACAGAGAAAGAAAATTGATCAGTTTAGATTAGAAGACTTAATAAAGTGAATCCTACTGTACTAATTTGTTGATAGTAACTGGGCAGAATTCCTTCTTTATGCTCTACCATAAAGTCTTTGCAGTGCTTCTAGTCTTGAGCTCAAGTCATTTATGTTCTTCGCAAAGTAAAATAGGAAGCTACTACATAGGTTATGGCAGTAATGTTTTTCTCAGATATGTCAATGCTTTTTGGTCTGAAATACTTGTTTCCAATCTTGGTTTCCTGTCTATATTTGCTGTGTCAGTTAACAATGAAGTCTGAATTGATGTTTTGAGTCTTGTTCTCTCTCTCTTTTATTCTTGCTGTGAATTATGGAGATGAACCTCAAATTGATAGTGGTGTGTCAGGTAGCTGTTAAGTATGAAAACTGTGCATGTCAGCTTGTATTTGGACACTATCAAATATGAAAATACCATTTAAATATTTAATATCACAAGAGTTTAATTTCAGATGTCTGTTCATGCTCAAGTTACAAGTTTCAAACCTGACTTCTTTATCAATATGTTCTGTTTATTCCTCACTTTTATCTGCTAATCTCTGTACTTCCAGGTTAAATCTACGTGAGCTTGGACCGCTGGCATCTCATATGCGCTGGTTTATCTGGCTAATGGCTGCTGGAGGAACTATTTATGTATTTCTCTACCATGAAAAGTAAGAACCGTTGTTTGAAGTTAAATCTAAAATGAAATTGAAAGCTTAGGAGACAATGGGTACAAACTGAAACTTGGGAAGTTTAATTTCCATGTGAGGAAGAACTTCTTTACTGAGGGTGATAGAGCCCTGGCACAGGCTGCTCAGGGAGGCTGTGGAGTCTCCTTCTTTGGAGATCTTCCAAACCTGCCTGGATGCCGCCCTGTCCCCTGTGCTCTGGGTGTCCCTGCTGGAGCAGGGGTTTGGACTAGATCATCTCTAGAGGTCCCTTGCAGCCTAGACCATTCTGTATGTGATTCTCCTGGTTTCTGAATAGCTTCACCAGGAATCTGGCTACTCACATATTTGGGAGCAGACCCACATTGTTGAGGATGCTTCCCTTGTTTCTTTTCAGTGGGCAAGCGCAGCTGGTCTGTGTTTTGGACATGAGCTATTGTAGCAGCTTCAACTTAAGAATTCTTGATGGTTGTATTTTCATGGCTGCTTACTGCACAGAAACCTTTTTTTGTTGTTGTTATTTACAGAACAGGATGTTGTCTGCAGCTCTAGTGTGCTGGGGTAAATACTAGTTTTACTAGCTTTATTTTGATAATAAAACATTAGTTATCTCTATGTAGAAAGCTTTTTGAATGCTTTGGATACTAACATAAAGAATAAAAATATTTCCTGTTAAAGGAAAGATTCATCACCCTTAAAATGGTGGGTTTTTTTTTTTTTTTTTTTTTTAGGTACAAGATTGTTGAACTCTTTTTCTACTTAGCAATGGGATTTTCTCCTGCTTTGGTAGTGACATCCATGGTAAGGAATGCAGCTAACTTTATGAACTTTCCTTTTATAACTGGTTTTAAATTCCTGATTTTTAACTTTAGTCCAACATAACTATACATCCTTTCTGTAGAAGAACCAAATATTCAGTCATGTTTTAAGTTTGTAGTTTAAGTTCAGTGAAGTGCTACTTTTTTCCTCTTTTTTCTTTTTTTCTTTGAAACTTATCACCAGAGTGTCAAAAGCATTATTCTGAGGCTTCATGAATATCCCCCATGTCCAAAAATATTGCACAGAACAATTTTTTTTATTAAAAATGAGAAAGATATGAAGTATGTTGATCTGTTGAAGCAATATTTTTAGGTTTTGCTATGTATGAACTTATGCCTGCTTACTACTAGCAGGTTATGAAAGAAGGTTTTCATTTGGAAAGTGAAATGGACATCTGCCAACATATGTTGTACTTTTCTTCCTGATATACTTAAGTGCCTGAAAATCTAATGTATTTCTCCTGGACTAAGAGCAAAGTAAAATGAGAAAATGAGTCAAAAAGACTTAAGTGGAACAACTCTAGAAGACTTTTTTTTCTTTTAATCTATTACTACAGGCCTCCGTTCCTTTTAAATCAGTGAAGCAGAGCAGAATTGAAATGTTGAGTAGCTGAACTATATCAAACTTATGTAGCTGGTGAACTGTATCTGATGTATTTCATTTATCAGCAAATTGAGATATATATACATATATATTGAATTCCTTGGTGCATTTAGAAATGAGTAAAAACCTTTCTGCCTCTTTCATGCACCTCAGCTTTGATTCTTTACATACATTTTAAGCAACTCTGAATAACTCTGCTACAAATTTAAATCAGAATCATAAGGTATAACTTTCCAAATCTATAGTCTACAAAGATTAAGATTACCTGGAGTCTGCAATCTGTTTAGAAAATTGTGTATCTGGGTTATAAAGGTCATGCCAGTTACAGTACTTCAGTCACTTTTCACATTAAATTGGTGTTATATCAAAATGTTACTTGATAATTCAACTAATACAATTAGTCACATTCAACTCATGTTTATATGCAATAGTGGGGTCTTATTTTTCTCTATATTTGCCTGTTCTACTAGCCAGCAAGAGAGAAAATGTCAAGTTTACCTTGTGTTATCCTACTGTAACTTCTGTAGTGCCAAGTAAAATAAATATATACTTACATTACAATTTGAAATACGTGCTAAGCAAACCATTTTTGCCACTTGCCAACCAAGTGGGTCAAACCTACTATCCGAGATGTTTTGAGTTATGCCATCCAGGTCACTCTGTGGAAGAAAAATACACTTTGTAAGTAAAATACTCTTTTCCTTCCTTACACCATGCTCCTAACTTCTCCTTATTAACTGACAGAGTAACACGGATGGACTTCAGGAGGTCGCCTGGGGAGGCTTGATATACTGTCTGGGAGTGGTGTTCTTCAAGAGCGATGGCATCATTCCCTTTGCCCATGCCATCTGGCACATATTTGTGGCCACAGCAGCTGCAGTTCATTACTACGCTGTTTGGAAGTACCTTTACAGAAGTCCTGCAGACATTATTCACCACTTGTGATATCTGGGGGGCACGGAGCAAGTGAATCTGCACTTGGCCTCTGTAGCAGTATTATTCGACTTAAGGAATTTGGGGAAATTGGGAAGTTGCACAAGAAAAAATGCACTGACTTTGATAGTTCTCTGAACACAATTACTGTGAACTGATGTTGTATGTGTCCTGGAATTGCCCTTCATATATGGCAAGTGCTGTAAATAACCAAGATACTGAACTGCAATACTAAGAGTCCATTCCACATTAGTAGAACCGGCTACCTGATGTTTACAAATAAATTTTGTATTCTAGTTTAATTTTACAATTTTTAACTATATGAATTTTTTCTAAATTAGTGATTCAAATCGTGAAGTCAGTGCAATAAGAAAAATGTAACTCTGAAATTGGTTTCTATCACTTTCCACTAGTCATTCACTAAAGGTGAATCACAGCTGGATGGTCTACTTCTGCCACCCATTACCTTGGTATAATGTGATTTTTATAGAAACTTGTGTTTTTTGTAAACTTTAAATACATTTATTGAACTGAAAACACACAACTGTCATCTATGCAGTTATTCATATTGCAAAATCTTGCAAGAAATGGTTACATTCCACATACTGTACTGACAAGCAAACGTACCTCTCCAAAGGCTGTATTACATGTATAGCTGTAATAACCACTTTTGCAGACTAAAAATCTAGATGTGATTCTGCCAGGTTTTAACATGAAAACATTGGTAATACTACTGCTAATCCATAGTACCACTTGCACAGCACCTTAATTTGGTTATATTGATGATGGAAATAAGTGCTTTAAAGAAATTGGAGCGCTAGTTTATCTTCAAGGTTCCCAATTCTGCCATGGGCTGGGCAGCAGTTTGGAGGAGAGCAGGCTCGTCAAGGCTTGGCAGTATTAACGAAGGTGGCCAGTTAATTAATACCCTGCTATCCAAGTTAAAAGAATTGGTAGTGTCCCAAAAGTCAGTACATGTACCGGTGCTGTGATATTAAGGCTTTGGTTTTCAAAGGGATTATTATTAAAGTTGCCACCAGCTTTTGTTGGGATCATTTGAAGGATGTTCTGTTGGGAAAGCAGGTACTGAGCAATCCTGACCACTAAATTCATGGTTATTGGTTCTTTGTATGCGTAGCCTTCCAGGGAGGAAAGTGTGGAGAACTCGACACAGATCACTTCTCATTCAGAGACTTCACACAGAATAAAACTGGTCTTTAATTGTATTGACGAGCTTCTGTACAGGAAAACAAAAACGTGGTAGTGAGTCATGATTGTGGAACATGTGCATTAAATGACCAGATGTGGAAGCCTCATTGTAATACTGTTTGTCCAATAACTGTATCCTGTCCCACTATATTATGAATGTCTTATATTAAGATTGACTTTTATCCTTTTTCTAATTTACTCACTTTTTCATGTCAGTGTTGAAAAACAAAACGTGTTGCCTTTTTCAGATTTTGTTCTGGATATTGCCTGTCTTCAACCAATAGGTAATAAATAGGGATGTTTTTCAAGGTACTGTTTAATACTTCATCCAGATCTGCCAGCAGATTGTGTATTTTAGAATTATACCTTTGTACATCACATTTGCAAGAGGGACAAACTTTAAAATCAAGGCACTGAAAAAGAATTGCTGTGGGTGCTAGCAGGCGATTGGGAAAGCAGCACCGCTACAGCAGACTGGTTCCCTGCCCCAAAAGTACAAGCGAAACGACTGGGCAGGCAATTCCTACAGTCTCAAACATCTGGATGCCTCTGTTTTTTAACATTGTGTCTATTTTAATAACTTCACTTTCTGTGACTTCATAGACTTTGTTTAAATGCAGTACTGTTCAAACCACTAAAATACTCATAAGTTTTCTGTAGTCAAAAATGCAACTATTGATCGAATATGTTTAATTTTAAGTTAATTTTTCATGGCATTGCTTTTTTTGGAGTGTTTGAAATGGGTTTTTAAAAAAATATTTGAATTCGCCAAAATATTTTGAATTACTGTATTCTGGTCAATATGTTATTAAATGTACTAGACTAAAAAATAAACATTTTGTGCAATTTGGAAGTCTGTGTGTTCTTGTAATTTTCCCCAATATTTAATACTACGGGTTTGTTTACTGCAAATAGGCAGGGATGTCTGGCCATGTTGCTGCTCCTAGTGATGCTTCTGCTCATTCAAGTGATGCCTTTAAACTAAAATAATGGAAGCATTATAATCCAAAATTTGTTGCAAGAGGTTTAGATACATAGAAGTCTCGGGCAATAATAGAGACCTCCCTTATTAATGATTTAGAACAACAAAAGGGCAACAACTTTACTCCTTGGATTTACATAGCAGTAAATAATCTGGCTTCAGAATGATTCAGTGGATGTGCAGGTACAGTGGAAAGGGAGGGAGAGGAATCCAAAGATCTTGTGTTTGAGAAGCTGCAGAGAAGAGGAATCCAGATCAAGGCTCAGGTGTTGAGTCTTGTGTTGGGGTGTTAATGCAGGTGTGTTGATTTTAAAGATGAACAACTGACATGTTTGTATAAGACTTAGCATCACTATTTTGTAAAATCATGATAATTATTTCTAAAGGGTTTGTTTATGTTTTGGGGTCTATTTGAATGTAGCACTGCCTTATTTCCTTTCCCTACACACCCCATAAAACTTAAATTTGTCATCTAATCTACTTGCTGTATATTATACAAGTATATACATGATTTTTTTTAATAGGACTGCATATAGAAGTATATTTTTAGCTAAACTAAAAATGCATTTTTCTCTGGAACTTGTTTTTTAGTGCAGACAGCTGCTTTGGGAGTTGCCTTTTCCTCACCCCAGCTCCTTGCAGTGTCCTAGGGTGCTTCCTGGGGAAGGTAAAAACTGCGGGGACAGAGATGAGACTTCTCTATGGCCCTAAAGCCAATGCCTTTTACAAGAACTTGCTTCTCTATTTTATGTGCTCCTAGGTTTTAAAAGGGGACCAGATCTGGTGGTTCTAAATGAAACAGCTAATGCTTGCAGCTCTGCAGAGCAGCCTTCCAGGATACAGGTAGGATGCAACAGGTACTCCGAGTACTGAGTACTTCCCATCCCTGTTAGGTCGTGTCTTTCAGTACTGAGTGCACCTCTAAAATAATCAAGTTTTCAGCTCAGGAACTTGCTGAAGAAGCTGATTGAGGCTTCTGCAAGGACTTGCTTAAGTACATGATGGATGTGGTGCTTTTGGTAGCCTGAAATTGCTCCCTGGCTCTTCGATGGCAGGTGGTGCTGGTGCTGGCTTGCCTTAAGGCTCATTTGAGCTGCCTGAGCTATAGGGTCTGTATCTGTATGCCAACTGGAAAGGGTTTTTCAGAAACCTTAAAAGCTTAAGTAAATGCCAGTGTTGTTCAGTATTAGCAGCGGACAGGGCCGTTCTCTATGTTTTTATACAATTTTATTGCAATTTTGTTTCTCTTCCACTAGCTTTCACTTGCTGGGCCTGTTTCCTGCAGGCACTGGCCTTGCTGCATCCCCTGGCCCCTGCACGGCCGGGAGCGATGTGTTCCTTCCTGCTGGGGTCAGGGTGATAGCAGATCTGACCCCACAGTCCCTTTCCTTTTCATATCGTTTTCAGGGGCAGTAACTGAGTCTCCAAGGCAGTTCCTTGACTGTTGAGAGCCAGGTGGGGGTAATCACAATCCTGCTGCTTCTTGCTGCAAGATGCATGTGGGAGAAGGGAGGTCTCAGATATTAATGTTTCTCAAGGAGCTTTTCCCCTCCCTCAGCCTTCTCCAGTAGGTGACCCTGGCATGGAGGCTCCTGCCTCTTGCTTGGGGAACACTTGGCCCCAACTCCATGCTCCTTTATTTAGGGCTGTATTTAGGTGCATGGCTCCTCAGGAGGCTAAGGCTGTCGTGCTCACATCATGACTCAATCTCTTCTCTGCGCTCAGACAGTAAAAGACTGCAGCACCTTAGTCCCCTGCCACTTCTGTCACCAGTGAGTGATGCCGTAAGATTAAAGCTAAAAATAGGCAACGAAAGAGGTCCAGGTCTGTGCTTGTCCACCTTGTAGCAGGGCTGCTTTCAGCCCCTGTCCTGCAGCTTAAGCAGGCTGCTTCACTGGGAGCACAGAGCTGTTCTGGGGGACCTGCAGGCTGGTCACTTATGCACTCAGGCACTAGAAGGCATGCGTTTTTTGCCTTTTATTTTTATTTTTATTTTTTTNTTTTTTTTTGGGGGGGGGGGGGTGTTTTTTGTGGTTTTTTTTTTTTTTTTTTTTTGAGCTGGAGGTTTTCGTTTGTTTTGCCTTTTCTTTGTCTCTTGCCCGTCTCGCTTTCCCCACTGCACTTTAACCACGGCCCCCGTGCGCGGGGACGCGATGTAGAGCGGCCCCCGCCTTCCCCCGTCCCCTCCCGGCCGCCCGCGGAGGTTTCCGGGCGCTGCGCGGGCAGGGGCTCCCTCTGGCGGCACGAGCAGGGCCCGGCGGCCCCGCTCTCTCCCTCCGGC
>VWPW01013198.1:0-12322 GCA_013389825.1 Crypturellus undulatus
GTTTGCAGTTTCGAGCAGGGTAACACACAGATATCAGCTCTGGGAGCTGCTGGCAGCCCCAGCGAGCAGCAATGCGGTGCCAGAAAGCATTCTGGAGAAAGAAACAGGCTTTTGGCACGGATTTTCTAGTCAGGGTCTGTAAAACCGAGGATCTAATTCTTTAAATGTTTTCCGATCGCCACAAAACCCACTAAGGCTTCAATTAGTCAGCAGCGCTGCCGAAAGCTGCCCGTGCCGTCTCCAGAGCTGCTCCCCGGGAGGCCGACGGGCTGTTAACCCTGGAGGCACAAAACTCACTGCGAGCTCCGATTTTAAGGCGGATGGAACCACAGAGTTGATTCCCTTCGCTGGACGGTTGCTCCAAGCTTGCAGTGGGAATCGGAGGTCGTCAGGAGGGTGCCCTGGGCTGAGACGACTCGCTGGGTTACCCTGCACCAGCCCCCTGAGTCAGGACCTGCAGAATGGCCCAAACCACCCTCATGGGTCCATTTTCCCCAGGGAAAGTCTCGACCATTGCTGATGCTCTGGGCAGTCCGCAGCCCAACCGGGTGACATTCTTGCACAGTATCTGTTTTTGCACTTCAAACAGAGCACGTCACTGATGACTCTGAATACAGAAGGGAAAGGGAAAAAAAACCACAGACATTTCAATTGGAAGTGAGATGAAATGAAAAAAAAACAAAGAATCTTTGGACGTCCTGAGATTACCTCTCCCGCTATGAGAAACACATGGGCAGGAGGCTGACGTCCTCAGGTCCTGCTCCGCTCCTTCAGAGCAGGGACAAGCGCCGCTCCAAAGCAGAGAATTTAATCTGGGCCGTTGCTTTTGTTGGCCTGCGGAGCGGGGAGATGGTCTCAATTAACACACAACATGTTTCTGGAAATTGTCTGAGGTTGGAATAAATCAGTTCGGGACTGCATAGAGCATCCCTATTTATATTAAGGGCATTTCAAATGAAGGGATCGAAGATATACCAGTGATGTATGTAGTGAACAGAAGGACTATTGCATGAAGGTTTGTGCATGTTTAAACTGCGTGCTCGGAAGGGTAACTGCATATATGCGTGTCTGAGAGGCTTTTTTCATTTGCAGGTATTGTACAGCCAACTTAGGCATTTTAGAAAAGTTGACCCTTTCCTTGTCCCTGTTACTTGTAGACCTCTCTTAGAACCAATGGTTTTGTGTGAAGCCGCATAAATCTCACGCTGAATTCTGGTCGTATCTGACTACACGTGTTTTTAAAGAATCACTGCTGCTGATGGCCGGTTTCTTGGCTTGGAAGAAGGATGAAGGAGACGGGGAAGCGGGGCCCGAGTCCGCACCATCGGCCCTCTGCTCACCGCCCCGATCTGATTCCCGGATCCAGGGTCTTTCAGCAGCACCGTGTTCCCTATAGACAGACGGGCTGGGGGTAACGACCGTCCTGCAGACGAGGAAATATCATCAGTGGAAAATCTGTCTGAACTTTAATTACGAAGATCCATGTGATGTGCAGGATGACGCTGGGTTTGGCAATGTTGTCACAGAAAAGCTAAGCTAGAAAAAGCATCTGGGAATGGAAATATTTTTAGAGATGTTCTGTAAACAGAAAAAAAAGAGTCTTAATTAAAACAAGGCCGGCAGTGAGGTCTACTGGCTCTTCCTCTGGAGAAGCCAAATGAGGAGACCAGAATTAGAAGGGCTTTGCTTGCAAGGAAAGACACCCAAGGCAATTTCAACCTGAGTTTTGTTGGGTTTGTCTTATGATTCCTTATTCTTAAAGTGAATTAGATCATATTTTAGTAAAGTCTGTCCCGGGCAGCTCTACACTAGTGCTGCAGGGTGTTAGTTACTGCTTTGCTCTTTCGGGGTGTTTGTGCCACGAGTGTGCGGGGCCGTGGGGCGCTGATGCCACCTGTGTTCTCCCTGCACACGAGTTTCTTGGCACGGAAGGATTTCTGGTTCCTATTACTGTTGGTGCCGGGGAACAGTCTGCTATGGTAGAGCCAAACAGAGCGCTGGTGCCTCGGTCGTGTAGCTGCATTATGAGGCTCACGTGGGGCTATTAGAAATATTGCCAGCAAATAAACTGTACTTTGAGGAGCTTAAAGAATGCACAAGAGGAAACAAAAGGCTCTGCAAGCCCCGTGCGTTCCCAGTGCTGCACATTCACCTTCTTGTGGTGACCCACAGGCTGTTTCCATTCCTCTTGCGTTGAGACGGGTTTGTCCTGCCAGAGCCGAGCGCGGGAGGCAGAGCAGCCCCGCACGTATCCTCGGATAGTCCGAGAACTGACAGTGCCTATTGGCCTTGGGCTGCGCCGTGCTGGGGTTTTACATGTCTCGGAGCCAGAAACCACCTTTCCCCATCACAAGAATTGCAGGTTCACCACGTTGTCCTTTTGGAGCACGGGTCCCGCTGACCCAGGGCCTCTGCAACCACTGGTCCTCCAAAACCACGGGAAACTCCGTGCAAACCAAGCAGGGAGCAAACAAGGAGACTGCCCCTTGCCCTTAACACCCGTTAGGGCCGGTTTCTGGATCTACCCTTGGGTTGTGCGGCCCCCGCCGGGACCGTCCTGGCCATCGTCTGCCCGCGGGAGCTGCCCGGCTGCTCCCTGGCACGGGGACCAGGTCTCCTTTCCAAGTCTGGAGCTGTCGGGATGCCCGGGGTCGTTTTCCAGCCCAGTGCAAGGCAGCCCAGCTTGTACCCTGCACACAGACGGGATTCTTGCAGTGACAGCTCGCTCCACCACCGCGCCGTGAACTGCCGTCCCTCGTTAGCGCGGGCCCCTCTCAGCAGAGCTCCCTTTGTGAGTGTGCGCGAGCGCGTGTGATTCGCCCCGGCCCTCGGAACCGCTCCACGGGCTGGCGCAGGGTCTCTCTGACGCGCGCTCTGTCCTTGCCCCGCAGCCGTGAACACGTGCGCCGTGGACAACGGGGGCTGCGAGCACGACTGCGTGCAGGTGACCGCGGCGCTGCACCGCTGCCGCTGCCGGCACGGCCACCGGCTGCGCCCGGACGGCGCTCGCTGCGCCCGTGAGTCCTGCGGCGCCGGGAGGAGGAATCCAGGGTTAATAACAGGGTTGGAGCAAAGTGGGTGCTCCGCGTTTGCATGCTCAGGTGTCCAGCCAAGCAGACCAGGGTCTTTCTCCTAAAAACTGGTGCCAATTCTGCATGTCATAACATCAGAGCTGTATTCAGCGGATTATTTTGAAAGTCAAGGAAGAGCAGAGGGAGCCCAGCCAACAAAAATGAAGTTATCATCAGGGCAAACACCTCAGAGAGAACAGGAAGAGCAGCGTGTGCCCGTGGAGGAGGATCCTCTCCCCCCGCCTGCAGACGGCTTTCTGGCTGACCTGCTCCTGCCGCAGGAGGGGACAAGCAGAACGAGCAGAGGTCTCATCCTTCCATTCATAGCAGTTGGCATTCAAGAGGAGAAGGGAGGAAAGCCTTTTGCTGTGAAGTTGCTAAGGGAAAGGAACATCCAGGATGCTAAAAATCAGGATGCTTTTGTAGCATCTGTCTGTCCTGGAGCAAGGTCAGAAATTGGCACAAGTCTCAATAGAAACACTTGAAATGAATCTGCCTGGTACTCGCTTCATAAACCCTTTAGAGGGTCAGACCCATTTTTTTTTTTTTCTTTTTTTAAGGATAATTTTTGCATATTCATAGTCATTGCTCAGCCCCACAGTATAAGCAAGAGTTTTACTCTCTGCCATAGCACATTGCCACATTCAGTCTTCCCCAGTGCTCGGTTTGCTGCAGAATTATTCCATATGGTTGTAGGAATCTGAGGCAGTGACCACCCCGAAACTTTGTGGGAGTTATTTTTCCCCCCTTGCTCCTTCTACCAGCAGCATAAGGTCCTTCCTAAGGACAAGATTCAGCAGGATTGATATCTGAGTAATCTAAGCTGCTTGCTACAGAGAACGGTAGCAGACTTATGTCATCCTGGAGAAGAGATTGCAATGTCTTGAACTTTCCCTAACTGCTTGATGTTTGTTCTGCTAAAAACGCCAATAAGATAAGAACAGCTTGAAGTAACGGTGCTGCTTCCCGTCCCCTGTGCAGCGAGGAACCCGTGCGCGGAGCGGAACGGCGGCTGCGCGCAGCGGTGCCGCGGCCACCGCGGGAGAGCGCGCTGCGACTGCCACCCCGGCTACCGGCTGGCCCCCGACGGCAGCGCCTGCGAAGGTACCGTCCCTACAGCAAAACATCCATGCGGGACAGCAGCGGTTCCTCCTTCTGCAAACTAGCACTATTTAGTAAATACAAGAATTTATAAGCTTAATAGTGATGCCTAAGTCTTCCTGGGAAAGTAACATGAGAACATTCATTTGATTCACTGAAATCTGTCCAAGAGTCCTCCTGAGTTATATGCAACGAACTTGGAGTTTCATGTGATCGTGTTTTTTGGAAAGCTTTATAATTCTAAACTCCTGTTTCATGGCAAGTATAGTCCGGGCATCACTGAAGTTAGCATGCAAGAAACTGGTGAAAAGATTAATCTATAGAAACAATTGCCACTTTGGAAGGATTTGCAGCACGGCCTGGTGGTATTCCTGCTAACTTTGCGTTTCTTTCAGATGTGGATGAGTGCCTGACTGGCATAGCCATGTGTGCACACCAGTGTCTCAACACTCGGGGCTCTTTCAAGTGCACCTGCAAGCCGGGCTACGAGCTGGGGGCGGATGGGAAGCAGTGCTACCGTGAGTACCGCGGGCAGAACGGCTGCCCGGGATGGGAAGGGAATGGGAAGGGACTGGGAAGGGACCTCGCTTTGTTTCTGTGTCCCAAAGGAAAAGAGAGAGTCGGGTGACCCTTGCAGCTTGCATGCGTTCAGGCACTACCACCTGTGAACTGTTGCAGCAGAGTTGCAGAGTCGTTATGGGTCATTTCACAGGCAGGTTTTAGATCTGTTGATTCTCTTAGCAAGGATAAAAAAAAAAAAAAATCTTTTGTCTGACCTTAAAAGATACCATGAAGCTTCTTTCAGGGCTTACAGCAAGTTATTTGGAAACATTTGAAAGCAGCAGGCCAAGTTGTGCTCTTGGGGACTTCTTGGGATGAAATCAGCTAACTGCGGATCTGTAACTGAAGGAGTTGAGCTCATGGTGCAATCACATCTATTCCCATCAGGAAAAGAAATAAACAGCCTGACATCTGGTTTATCAGCCAGATCCTCCACACAGTCTTTGTTCAGCGAATACACAGCAGCAGGGATAATCCAAAGCGAAGTCATGAGCACTTCCCGCTATCATCATTGCTGACATGAGCCCCCTCGTCACCGCCAGTGCTGGTAATTAGCAGTGCTGCAAGTAACGAGGGTCCAGCCCTGCAGCTCTCCCCGGCAGTGGGGCAGGAGCTGCTGCTTTGGGAAAAATAGCAGAGTAAGGCTTCCCCGACAGCAAACTGGCCATAAAAAAGCATCAAAATGAGTAATGTGGAAAACTGGGCCGAGGACATGCTATTTAAGGACTTAAGCATTGCACACACCTTGCTTCCCAGCAGCAGGGTTTATTTCACGCTGCAGCTCTGTGAGAAATCCCGCAGCACTTCCATGTGCAAAGTCGTTGGATGCAGATGCAAGACAGACATCTGGGCTTGCTTGTTAGATAAGGGAGCCAAATTCCTAGTAAATCTTCCCAGCTACCTCCTCTAATAGCACTGTAACTATCCCGGCAGGAAAAAACACCCTTTAGCTAACTGGCCCACAAGTAACTGAAAAAGCTGAGCAGTTTTATTGCCACCCAGGTCTTGTTTTTCCAGGTTTTCCAGGGCAGGAGATGCTGCCCTGGAGAGGGCAGGGAGGCACCAGCCTCTCTCCTGCTCCAACGGTCTTCCAGAAGGGAAAGGATCATGACTCACTGCCATAACACTGGCAACAGCTCTGCTTCAGGGCCAACATTAGAATTAAAATAGTCTTCTGTATGGCATCCGCCACCCCTTTTAGCACACTTCTTTATGTGAACACTGGCTGGCCTTGCTCTAGCAAGGGGAAGAGGGAATATATTCATATTGTGAGGCCTGGAAGATCACTTTCCATAGTGACACTTTGGTTTCTGACCTATGAAGATACATTTGGGAGCATCAAGCTCCTCACTTCTCCCTCCTCCTCGGATTTGGAGGTGCTAAAAAACCCCAAAAGCTCCTACAGGCAGAAGTTGTTTTTCTGAGTTTCAGGCCTGTGTCAGAGCCCTATGGAACGAGCTCCTTTGAGTTTAAGGAAGCTTAATTAACCCAAGTTTACATAACCCTTGCCAAGGCTAGAAGATCCACGACTGCTGTTGCTGTTAGCATCTAACGTGTCAGTGACTGGGCTAGTTTAGGCACCCGCGTGTTTCTGCTGCCTCCGGTTTCGCTGGCACCAGCACAGCTCCCAGCCAGGGAGGGCCAGACCAGGGTTGGTACCACGGCTCCTCGGCAATGAGCAGGGGAAGCAGCTGTGTCCGCCTCATCCCGATTGCCCGGAGCCTGTCCTTGAAGGGGCCTGTGCTGCTGCCTGGGATCCAACCACTTATTTTTATGCATCCCTAACTCAGCAGTGGCCTCTGAAAGGCTATGTGCATCCTCTCACCAATGTAAATCATTTCCTCGCTGCCTGCACAGGCGGACACAGGCTGGGAGCTGCCATAGGGACATGGCACCGGGGAAGGCAGGGCTGGCCCCGGCTCAGCGGTACCGCCGTGCCCGTGTCCCGCGGGATCCCGACGCNTGCACAGGCAGACACGGGCTAGAAGCTGCTGGCACCAGGGGAAGGCAGGGCTGGCCCCGGCTCAGTGGTACCGCCGTGCCCGTGTCCCGCGGGATCCCGACGCCCAGCGTGTCTTTTCCAGGGATAGCGATGGAGATCGTCAACAGCTGCGAGGTCGATAACGGCGGCTGCTCCCACATCTGCCGTCACAGCAGCTCCGGCCCAGCCTGCGCCTGCGACTCCGGCTACCAGCTGCAAGAGGACCACAAGACCTGCACCGGTACGTACAGACGCTGTATATGCACCACGTGCAGATTAACAAGGCCAGGAACAGAGAAAAGGACAGCTGAGACTGTGCTGCTTTGGGTGGGCCTCAAACCCATGCTCACCACCCACTTGGACAACTAGTATCAATCAGAATTAATCAATGTTCCCTGTGAGAATTGATCTAAGGCATTGGCATCCCCATAGAAGGGGTGATGCCCCAGATGTACCATCTTTCCTGTTATCTCCAAGGGAGCAGCAGAGTAATTTGAGTGAATTTGAGTAATTTGAGTGAATGAGTGATGTCAATGAGTCACTAGCAACGTGTAATTCAGCCCCACCTGGTTATGTATGAACGCATGAGTGAAACACCTCAAACTGCGTGAACACTATCAGGCTACAGTGCTCATGTAGACGTGGGTCCCCTTTGTAAAATAACCATCTGAATTTACTTTCCTGCTGGCTCTGAGCAAGCAGGAGCAGCTGCCTCCACAGCCCACCACAGCACAAAGCAGCAGGGACCAGGACCCAAAGTGCACTCAAAAAACCAAGCCATTGCCTCTTACTACAGTAAATTCCCTTCTAGCTTTGCAGTGCGCTGCCCTGGCAGAAGCCTACGCTCATTTTAGGCTATTTTACAAGCCCCTCTAATACACAAACACTGACAAGTCAGTTGTATGGTCACTGCTGCAAAGCTAGATGTGTATTAACACCCCGTGCCCTTTGTTTTTCATTTAGATATAAATGAATGTGATAGTGGTTCTCGCTCCTGTTGTCAGCAGGATTGTTACAATTATCCTGGAGGCTACGAGTGCGCTTGCCATGCGGGATACAGGCTCAACCCGGACGGCTGTGGGTGCGACGGTAAGCAAAATATCTACCCAAATCACTGAGCTAAAGTGGGAATATGCAACCCTTGGCATTGCAGCACTGCAAGAGGGACAAAGCAGTCTGACTACTTCTAGCCTGAATGTTTACTCATCTGTAGATTTACACACACCTGCAGCATCTGCCTTGCAGGGGACATTCTTCCATCACACAGGAATATTGCATTTTTTAGATATGGATGAGTGTTCTTCCAACAACGGTGGATGCGAACACACGTGTCAGAACCAGATAGGGTCTTTCCAGTGCAGCTGCCAGATTGGGTACAAACTGGATGAAGACCAAAGGAGCTGCATTTGTAAGTACAATTTGTGTTATTACATAGGCAAACCATTAAGTTACCTGCATGCTTTCTCTCCCCATTCTTCCCTTATAAGCACCTCACCACACAGAATGCAAAAAAAACCCATGGAGGAGCCAGAACCAACTTAAACTGCTTAAACTGGACTCCTCAGCCTACATAGAACTTTGTACATCAGCAATTAAAATAGTCTAAGCAATGATGCCTCCAAACTAGCCAAAGAATGAAAACATTTTCCACTGCCACCAGCCATTACAACTTTTCCTACCAAGAAGTAACATTTTGTCTCCAGCAGGACCCTCCTTATCCCACCACCAAGCACGCTGTTTTCCAGCTCACTCAGCAGGGTACCCAGCAGCCAGTTGTCTTCTTCTAATGACCCAGACACAGCAGCATTTTGAGGATTTCCCATTTTTGGAAAGGCTTTTTAAAGCCTTGGACCAAGAGAGCAGCACTCCATGTCCCCTCACCTGGCAGAGGGCCCAAGCCCTGCCTGGCCCTGGCTTTTATAGCCCTGGGAGCTGCTCGTGCTCCCAGTGAGTTTGTGCTTGGCTTGACTGGGGACTTAACCCCTTCCTACCCTGCAAAGGAAGAAAGCCACGTGGGTACTTTGAATCTGATAAAAACTCTTTCCAAAAAGAAAATCAACCCAAAATGCATTGCCCAACTTTGTTAGATGGACATTCTTGTTTAATTTTCAAGATAAAAAAAATCTGAAATCTCAAGGCACTGATCAGAAAAACTGCAATGCATAGGTGACCAGGGAGAAGAATGTGTGCTGATCTCAGGTATCTGAGGAGTCAGATGCATTGGGCAAGGTTAGGATCCAAGACTCAGACAACTTTTAAGTCATTTGGCTGGCCCGTACCTCATTCTAGTCAAAACAAGCAAACCAGTAGCCAAAGTTTGCAAGAAATAAAGGAATGCATCATCATGTTCACATCAGGGAGTACCCAGATCATGGGAGCGATCCATTCCAAATCAGACCTGCCAACCCTACACAGATATCATTTCTGGTTTTCCTTTCTCATGACAGAGTTTCTCTCCACTATTCACCTCTTAGAGGATCTCATCTCACTTTTCTCCCTTTGCCATTGCCTCTGCATGATGCCTTCTAGCTCTAGATGTCCCTGTGGAAGCCCTGGACGGACAGTATCCCATTATCCACGCAATCCCTCACGTTGCAATCCTGAGAGATGAATTTACGCAGCTCTTCAGTGAGGATTATGAAGAGGAGGAGGAAGAGATGGAAGCAAGAGGAGAGCACACGCTCTCAGAGAAATTTGGTAGGCGTTTTTCAGCTCTGTGAGATGGCATAGATGGCACACTTCTAAAGTCTTTAGAATTAATCATGCACGTTGGTGTGTGATGAACATGTAGTGAAGCGTTTGTCAGGTACCTTTTCCATGTACTCAGAGCCTGTGCTATAGTGCAGATCCTTTTAGCTTTGCTGCAGCCTGGGGTGGGTTTTCTCTGCTCAAACTCCCGATGCTGCTGGAGCAGCCTTGGGAAGGGCTCCCTGTCGTCCCCGTCTCGTTGCAGTCTGCCTGGAGGACACGTTTGGCCCCGACTGCAGCCTGAGCTGTGAGGACTGCAGGAACGGCGGGACCTGCAACGAGGACCGGAGCGGCTGCGCCTGCCCGGACGGCTGGAGCGGCATCGTGTGCAACCAGAGTGAGTTGGTCTGCAGGGACGCAGGGGAGAAGCACTGCTGCTTTGCTGCCTTTCCACAAGCCTTTCTACAAGTCAGTCAAAAGGGAGGAGAAAGAGGAGTACCCAAAACCTCAGCTGCCCAAAACTAACGCCCCTTACCCTTCTGGTCAGCCCAGTTGTCTTTATTTGCCTTGTTCACCTTGGCTTTGCCTGGCTTTAGCCACCAGACAAAATCCGGAGGGAAGTTCCCCCTTCTCATTCCCAAGTAGATCCCAAGCCGTTTTAGTCTACTGTTCAAACCTAAAAATGTGCCTGGCATCGAATCTAAGCTCAGCACACACACTGTGTCTAAACCTAACAACAGTGCATTAGACATGTTGCATTCTTTGAGACTAAGAAAATACTCGAGATACTAATGAGAATCCTTTTAATTCCTCCTCCCGGCTAAACTTTTGCCTTAAGTAGAAGAATGCTTTTCCCTTTAGCCCACTTGTGCTTAAGAAAGAATTCCCTGGCTTTTCTAGTGACCCAAATAAAGTCTGCTGTTAGGTTGCTATCCACAATCTTAGTAAGGAATTGGAGCTATGGAAATCTGGCTTCCCCACTGAATTCACTGTGTCTTTGCTCTTTTGTCCAAACAAGGCAAAATGTTTACAGTCAAAAACTGAATCTCATATGTTCAAAACTGTGCTCTGTCCTTGTACCTTTGGGATGCGCCGGCCAGGGGCTCTGGGGAGCAGCCCCCGTCCCCTTGTACGGGCCGTGACGTCTGCCTGTGTCTCCCTCGCAGCCTGCCCCGAGGGCACCTTTGGGAGGAACTGCAGCATCCCCTGTCCCTGCAAGAACGGGGGCACCTGCGACCCGGTGACAGGCGCCTGCCGCTGCCCGCCCGGCGTCTCCGGACACCTCTGCGAGGACGGTGAGAGCGGGGCCCTGCAGCACCTGCCTCTTGCGGGACCGAGATCCCCCTTTTCCTCATCTCAGCCTTTTCCAAGTTGCAGGGATGCAAAAATGCAGAAAGGTGCATCCACAGCACCTTGAAACCAAGTCTACCGTGTTGAGGGCTGGGCCTTCAGGCACTTTTCTTCTTCACTCAGGTGTTGTTTTTTAAAGGGCAAAAAGGGCATCAGTATTCCCTAGCTGCCCCGTTAAAAAGGCATCAATATTCCTTACGTGTTAATGACAGTGATGCTTCATGGCAGCTCTTCGTCTCAACGTGTTGGTGGAACATTGGCCCTAGTTTGCTAAATGGATATTGTAGCCGGCTCCAGTGCCTGTTTGATACCCAAGTTGTGCTCTTAAATCTGGAATTGTTTTCCGCAGGGTGTCCTATCGTGTTGGCTTGTAGCTGCTCACTGAAAGTGTCTTTAAAGTCTTTCACCAGCTCGTTTCTAGGTCTGCGTGACTCCAACATATGGTTGTTCTGACTTGTGTGTCACATAGTCTTGCATAAAAAAGATATGTTTTAATGAGAAAAAGATGAAATGGCTGTTGCAGGTAATATGTATAATGTGTGCACTGGAAGCTCTTTGCAGTCCCTGTTTAACTAGTCAGTAATGCAGCACTGTTCATGGGCAGTCAACTGTTTCACTGAACGTTCAATGAAAGGCCAAGAAAGGAGTGTCCAAAGTGCATGTTCTGTGCTAAATTCAAAGAACCGAGGAGATGCTTCCCACTAAGGGAAAAAGAAAGGACTCTAAGGTTGCAGTAGCAGTAGTCACCCAAAATGCTACAAAAGAAGGTATCTTGCTGTTGGTAACTCTTCCAAAGAGTTAAAATATTGGGAACTTAATCTAAAAACACAGAAATAGTGAGGAATTCAGACAAAACGACTTCAGACAAATGGTTAAGCGCATATGGAATCTATTACTGAAGGAGAAGACTGCAGCAGAATATAAATGAATTCAAGAGATACCCAGACCTTTTCTTTCCCTAGGAAGGAGGTGATTGAGGGGTACAGAGAAAGAGCAGGAAGGTAAGATTAAACGGAGCGATGGGGAACACACGGACGGGCTGTCCCGGGGGGCATTTCCCGTCCTTGAGCTGTCTCAGGTTGGTTTCCTTGGGAGAAGCCCCGTGCTCCTGCAGGATGCCTGGGCGTTCTGCTGACACAGTGTGTTTGACATATGCTTCTAATATTGACATCCTTAGCATAAAAGAGAAAGGACAGTTTTATGCTCTTAATAGTGCAAATATCAAGTTATTTGTCAATAGGGGTGGCTTTATGGATCATTTTCTCACACATGAAAAATCTAGACTTCTTGGAGCCCTGGGAGATAGTTTTGCAGCACAACTGGCTCTGTCATTTCAGCGCAGCGCAATGCTGGTGGGGGCTGTGGTTCGTATCTGTTATGGCTGGAGGAAGGATAGAGCAAGGTTTGTTACACGGAGCTCCTGCCTACTCCTATGGTTCCACCACGGACCTTGTTCCTCATGTTCCTTGTTCCTTTGAGCACAGCTTCCTCTGTTTTCATGTGTTCTTACTGAATAAATAGCATTTTTTTTGAATTTTTTTTTGGTCAAAAATCAATCCAGCTTTCTTTT
>VWPW01013203.1:0-17904 GCA_013389825.1 Crypturellus undulatus
TTTAAAATCAGCTTTTTGGAGAGACATCGGTTCTGCGTTAGACACTCCTGGAGGTCATTACACCAAGCACAAAAGCTGCCTTCTGTCAAAGCATCAAATTACGAAGGTCAGGATTCAATCTGAAGGACTGTCCAAACAGGAGCAAGCCAAAAAAAGTGTTTCATAGAAGAACCAAGAAAAGACTTTTGCAAGAAAAGAAGTTACACCCTTGATTTCATATTAATAATGTTGTTTCCCATCACATTGCCTCTCTCCTGGGAGCTCCACTTTCTGGCTGGCACCGGTCAAAGGAAATACTTTGCATGGGAAAAGACACTATTTGCCCCAAATACCCAGAAATGCCTGTAGTCACTCCAACATTTCCCTGGAAAACCATGGTTACGTTTCCGTTCACGGGGCTGCGGCCCCCAGGGAGGCCCTTGTGCAGCAGCCCCCAGCATTCTGGCTGAGCACATTGAAAACAAGTTATTGGAAGGGGCCTCTCCAGGCTGCCTCATCCAGCTGCCATTGTGAAGGCCTCTTTTAGGCTCAGACAACACCAAACTTCTCCTGTAAGACGTCTCCATCCCCAGCGTCCCATAAAACAAGGACCTTGAACAGACCTTTGTTAGAGCGTGCTGCTGAGCCAGAGAAATCTGAAGTGATGGAGCTGAGACGGATGGTCCAAAGCACAGGATTTATCACAGGAGACACAAAGAGCCTACAGACCCCTGCCCCACGAGGGCTCCATGAGCACTGAGGAGCACTTGTCTGCCTTGGGAAAGGCCCTGTCTTTGAGGCTTCAGCGCACGGAGTCTGTGGCAGCTTTAACACGTGGAAGCCATCTGGGGACATGTCACTAAGTGATCTGCACTGGCTGCTTGCACAGCACACAGGACCCCTGTGTGAGGGCAGCCACCCCCGGTCTCCCTGCTGCCACTCCAGCACTGGGGCCAACCCAACACAGTGACAAGGGGGAGCCACAGCCAGGGCCGGCCCCGCATCATGACAAAGGCACAGGGGGGCTGTTCAGGCCCTGGCTATTTTAAAGCAACATCAGCTTCAGACCCACAAAGCCTTATCACAGTAGTACCCAAAGCATTAATGCCTTGCATAGCTCAAAACCATTAATTCAGATTTTAATTTGACACACATTACTCATTTCCTTCCATTCCCACTTTAGTCTCTCCATTATCATCGCACACCTTCAGCATTTCTTGCTGCATGCACCTCCCTGCAATACAAACCCTGGCCCTTCTCCTTCCAGAAGGGAACTCTAGTGCCTGGACAGCAGCTCTACCAGGGAGCTCCGCACACAGCCTCCTGCAAACCATCCTCTTCCTCAGGGTTGGGAGGAGACTGGGCCTTGTCCCACAGAGTTCAAGGCTGCCCCAAGCTCTGCAGGGAGCTCGGGGGAGCTCTGGGCACCACGTTAAGGCAGCACTAGCTGCCCAGGGGGATTGCACTGTTCTTCCCCAGAAATCTGGGGCAGATAACAGCTTCACAAAACACTTAAAAGCCTGAGAATTACTTACTGGTACTGACTGATCAGAGACAACTTCTCATGAGCTGGAAAAGACAAGCAAAAACCCCACACCAACTATGCATCCACTAGGACATGGACTTTTGACTATTACTAGCTTTAACTATCCCACCTGAAGGTTTTAGACACCCAATGGCCAGGCAGAATGAAAGTGCTGACAAATACAAAGTTAGCAAAAATGGGTGCAACTACCTCAGCATTGGTATTTCCTTCGAGGATCGACATCAAAGGTTTTCAGCGTGTCAGACAATGCCAGACAAGTATTATCACAGGCTCATTACAGCTGGAAAAGGCCCTTAAGGTCATCAAGTCAATGGTATTAGAGAAAACAAAATAAAGCAGGAAGACAGAGCTATAGCTGCTTCCAAGCTGCTTCCCACCACATATAAGGGTCAAGGGCCAGAGGCTGGCAGCCACAGGACTGCAAAAATGCCATCTGCGCCCAGGCACGCGCGAGGGGCCAGCTCGCAGCTCCAGACCTCACCTGTGTTTTTGGGTCCGTCGGCGTAGACGGGCCCCGGCGGGGGTGGCGGGTTCTGCCAGCCGTACTGCGGATAGGCCTGGTAGCCAGGCTGGCCCGGCGCGTAGGGCCCAGGCGGCCCCGGCGGGTAGCCCGGGTAGGGGCCAGGCGGTGCACCGGGCTGCTGGCCATATGGCGGGTACGGGGCCGTGGGGCCCGGGCCAGGGTAGGGCGGAGGGGTCTCGTAGCTCATGGGCGAGGTGCGACCGGTCCTGCAGAGACACAGAGAGAAAACATGAGTTTGGCTTCGCTTTTGCCCCTTCCAAGGGCGCACAGACCCTGCGTGCAGACCAGCCTGCAGCTCCGCACTCACAGGATCAGGTTGCACAACTTCAGCACATCAGGAAAGACACCAATGCACCCATTTCCCAAGTCCTGCACTGGCTTCTTACCCTGAAATATTTAGGTCTTCCAACTGGAAAGAAAACTCATCATGTTCCACTTGTGATTAAATTGCTTTTGAGAAAAATTTAGAAGCAATTCCTTTGCATTTCTGTCAATATAAAAAAAACATGTGCAGCCTAACACATCCTCAGCCTCGATGAGAGAATGAACGAGCACATCTACCCAAAATGCCCTTTTCCCAAAGACATTAGGTTTCTCCTGCTACAGGTACCTACAGTACAGTTCTACAGCAATACTGTACCTGTATAACTTCCTTGTGACACTGCAATGCAACAAATCATGTATTCTTGCAATAAAATGCTCCTAATCTGTCAAAGAGCCACAATCAATGTCTTGTTCAAACTCATTCCAAAAAAGCAAAGAGACTGCAGAAACTAGAAATGCACAAAATCTACCTGGCACTGCTATAAAACCTCCCTAACACATTTCTCATCCTGCACCCATCGATACAGGCTGTCACCCAAATCCTGTTCTTTTAATTTAGCTAAGTAACATGACTGAGAAGGACATTTCTTATATTAGGCTTCCCCAAGCTTCCCTCTGCTTAAGAAACATAAGAACCACCCTAATTTAAACAGTTTTATCCTACCGCTGTTCTTCTGCCATGACAGGCTTTAGAGGAATCACCATTTCCTTATGCTCTCAGCCACTTCCTACATGCCACATGGTTCTGGGAGAAATACCTGGAAGCTTCCTTGCTCCTGCTGGCAGAGTGCCAAGGGGCAGCTGCTGGATCCGCTGCAAGGGGCTAGAGGAGACCCGCAACCGGCCCGGGTGCTCTGCAAGCTGCATTGTTCCTGGTGGGAATGGGCAGCTTTCCAGGCCAGAGGGATCGTGGGCACACACAGCCTGAGCTCTGGTGTGACACAGACTAACTATGCCACCTTCACGACTGCTGCAAGACCCCCTGCCCAGCCAAAGCCAAGGCTCAAGGCCCTGTTTAGCTGTTGGAATCCGTGACTTAGCACTGAACCAAACCGTGTTTACAGCTTGCTCTTTCACTTCCCCAGAGTGCTGACTGTCCCTCCCCAGGGGAGGCTCCCTGGGCCCTCTCCTCACTCATGGGTCAGTCCTGCTGGAGCACCCTTAGCATGTAGCATCCATATGCACTGCCCCGCTCTGCCCATGCTCCGCTGCAAGGGTCAGCTCCATAGGTAGCACCTGAGGGCAGCAGCATTAACCCCCTCTTGTCACAATATCTGAGACTCCGCAGGCTGCATTTTCTCAGCCCCTGCCAATCTGCAGTTTGTCATTCAACTGAATTAACTCCGATGCCATAGCACTTAGTGGTGACTCTTTGCATAGCAAAAAGAGCAATGCTGGTACCTTTCAAGCGATGTTTTATCTTAACGCCTTTGGCAAGAGTTGAACCTGTAAAGCCAATGCCAGTCCTTAGAGGATTTGTGTGTTTCTCTGCCTGGCCAGGGTATGTGGCTGCTGCTGGGATGGGTGAGGGAGGCAGCGGCTCCTCAGGGAGCTCCCTGCCCTCGCTCTGCCCCACCGGGACCCTCAGCTGGCCCCGGGAATCTCTCTAGTTCTGCTGTGTTTTAAATTCCCAGGACCAGAAGGACACGCAGGGTTCAAAAGCATCACACCACAGATAAGGTGTCTTTAGGAGTCCTTGGAGCTCAGCTTGCTTCAGCTGAGCTTAGCAGCAGGCTAGAAAAATGCACATTCACTAGTTTTACTATTCTCTTACTTAAGATAAGGGTCAGCTCAAAGCTCAATTCTATGAGATTCATTGAAGTCCTGTGAGGTCCTCCCATTTGTCCCTTCACATGCATCAATTCACATCTATCTACATTTACCATCATTGCCACTTCAGTGCTGCCAAAAGACTTAAGACATTGCAATTTTTTGGTTGACTGTGAGCTCCTGCTTAAGTCATTCCCTGCCCAAAGATTTTAGGAACTTGAAGGCAACACATTTGTATTTGAGATGAAGCACTGCCCCTCATATGCTGATGTAGCCAGGAAGAGTCACATTTGTGCATGGTAGATATCGATTCAGCTGCCTTGGCACCGGTGGAGATGGAGGGTATGGAGAGATGCCTGGATCCTGAGGACGGTGACAGGGACCTGTGGATGCGACCGCCCCTTGCCATGCCTGCAGCACTGGGAAGCCATTTTCCAATACAGAGCTCTAATGGAAAGTACATTTAACATCAACAATCCAACTCCTGGCAACAAGCCTAGACCCTAAATTACATTTCACATGAACAAGATCCAAATGAAAAAAGGCACAAGCAGTTTCTAAATGACCCTGGGTCTGTGTTTCCCTCCTACCAGCTTCTTTCCAAGCTCCATTTAGTGATTGCATAAAAGGTACATTAAGGATAAATGGCAAGATATTCCCTTTGCTCTCTTCATTTCCAGGTAGTGCTCCCACCCAGGCTGCCCACCTGACTCACCAAGCCTAGCTGGAGTGATGAAGCTCTTGTGCTGCCCATTTATTCTAGCAAATACCTCTCCCCATAATATTTTGCTTCCCAACACACACATCTAGGCAGAAAGGAAAATCCCAGCTTCATCCTAGCAATGGAAACAAGGAAACACCGCTTTGCTCTTTCCAGGGTCCCCAGCTGGCACACAGCACCCACAGGGCCAGCACAGAGGGGCTTCCCCAGCTCTGCTCACGCAAGGGCCAGGCATTTGCTGAACAGCTCCGAAGCCGCCAAGTGGCTGAAGCCATCAGGTCACATCTGCTGACTGAAAAACAGCAAGTTTGCCTCAACAGGCCTTTAACTTCCAGAGTTCAACAGCTTCTCCTGCCACTACCTCTGCAAGCCGTAAGGGCATCTGAAGTCTCCCCAGCCCTGTAGCTGGACAAGGCACGAGACTGAAGCCGGAGCTCAGCCCCTCGCTTCCTCTCGTGCCTTCTGCACAAAACTCACTGCTGACATTTCCATACGGTTTTGGTTTCAAAACCTACGGTGTCGAGCAGTGCTAGGGGGTCTGATGTTATGCTGATCTTTGTAAGTTCTTTGTAAGTTTTTAGGTCACAAGATGTGTCCTTGCTGCTGTCTCCAAAGGACTCCGCAGCAAAACAGCCTCATGGGGGGTTTGAGCGACAGGAATCACCTGCTGAAGAGACTTTAGTGCCTTTGCAGCTCTGAACACAAAAGCCCTCTCAGAAACACTCCTCGGAGCGCCTGCTGTTCCCACATGCTGCACACTGGGTGCCCACAGGGCCCTCAGGCTGCGAAAGCAGAAGTGAGAAAATGGAATAGCTGCTTGCACAGCTTAGAAATCCAACTTCCCAAAACAAGGAGCCACAAAGCAATTTTACTGCCACTACAGGACCTGCAGGTTTATGAGGGCAATAAGAACAGAAACCATCACTGGAGGAGCCAGGAGGCAGAGAACAGATCTTGCAAAGGGGCAAGGCTTGATGCAGATGCACAAGTTGAGGGTCACCACATATATAACTGGCTGCAGTAGAAAGTATGGAAAAGCAGAGGCCTTTACAGAGCTTACTGCACATAGCGACATTAAAAACTACAGTCCGAATATTTCTGCAAAATTATTGTTCAAGTCTTTGGATATGTGCAACATTATATAGACGTTCCTAGAAGTATCTATAAAATACTAATTCTGTATTTATAGAGAAGCATTGGAACAGTTTAAACTAAAAAACAAAAAATCACTGAAGACACCTGAATGTCAACAGGAGTCGAACCAGAACCTGCAAACAATAATTATAGTAAGAACTCTGGCTAGTCCAACTGAAAGCAGAATAAAACCAGACAATCTAGCTGGCGAGAAGGTTAATATGAGTACTTAAGATAGGTATGTTTGCACTCTTTATTTGGATGGTGTTCTGACAGCAACGGGACAGCCCCCAGCATTAATACACGGATGGGGTTACTGCTCTGACTGCAGGAGGGCAGCTTCCAAGGCACAGCAGAGTTTAGAGCATGTGCACCACAACAAAAACTACAGCTTCATTACTTGAAATTAATTATTTTCCGCTCTGACTGCAGGAGGGCAGCTTCCAAGGCACAGCAGAGTTTAGAGCATGTGCACCACAACAAAAACTACAGCTTCATTACTTGAAATTAATTATTTTCCTTACAGGCTGGATTGAGACCTCTCTCCTTGTGCCTTCTCAGGGCCTGCTTCTTCACACCATATGTGCAGCTGTAATGTGATGCTTTATGTCAGCCCATAAGAAAAGACACAAGAATCCTCTTTACCGGCTGCCTTGTCACAGAATACAAGTAAGACTTCTCATGCAACATGTTGTCAAGAGTGGAAACCAAGAAAGCCCTGACCTTATGCTCTCAATAGTTATTTATGCAACACTTCTATATTTCAAGTTAAAGAGAAGCTACTGAAGCGCAGAGAACTGTCATCAATGGCTCGAAAATCAAGTGACATTCCAATAATGAGCAACACTAATGTGGAAGTAGTGTTCTGACGTAGAACCAAATGAGTTTTATCTTAGTCATCGTGAGCAGCAGGTTCCACCAGCCTCCTCAAGAGATACGAGAGGCCAGACGCACACTGCGAAGTACAGGTCCTCCTCGCAGCCCTGAGCAGGTCACGGCGGCTCTCGGGCTTCCTTGTGGGGGGAACATGCACACTCATTTCTGCACGAGGATGTCACAGCTGGGACCCGTATCCGGTGCCACAACCACAGAGACCAAGTGGGAAATCACGGAGAGGAGCCCCTGCCACGCACCAAGGGAGCCTGGCAGGGCATGCACATCCTTTGCGAAGCCGGAGGCAGCGAGGCAGTCACGGTAAGCAAGCCCCAGCCCTTCTTCCAGGAATCTCCATCAGCAGGTGGCCCCGTGCCAGAACCTGACCATAATGATACAGTCTGCTCAACTGACTCACACGTCCTGCTATCTTTCTCTATTCCCCCAAATGACAGAGTGAGCGCTATTTTTTACTCATTGAGCCGTATGGTGTCAGCTCGGGAAAGGAAATGGAGACAGACAAAGCACACAAACAGGAGAGTTGAAAACATCAATATTGACGGCCAGCTTCTGGACACTGCGCATTGGAGCTTGGAATTCCGACCAGCAGCTTCCCCCGCCCCTTGGGAAGGGCAGCACAGCCCAGCACCCCGAGATACAGGGGATGCATCAGGAAAAATGCAGACCTCTATTCAAAAGTCCACGTCACAGAAGGTTGCCCTTCTACCAACAGTAAGGTATTAACCTGAACATGTTCCAAACTACCCTCAGAGTAAACAGGGCCCTGTTTCCCATAAACACTGCCCCTCCTGTAATTCCCTGACAGCCCACAGCAACACCTCTGCTTATGGCCAGCGATTTCTTTTTTAACATGCACAGATTTCTTCTTTAATAAAAAGCACTACGGCTGGGAAGGCTCGTATGGACAGACTTCCCGCCTAGATGCTTGGGAGACGGCACAGCCGCTCCCTGAATCATGGAGTTGAAAAAGGGCCCTCAGGATCGAGTTCAACCGTAAACCCTTTATTGACACAGTAGGAGCACCCAAAGGGCTCTCATCCCCAGGAAGCTGCTCGTTTACAAACCTCCCTCTGCACCCCTAAATAGCTACAGCAGAGGAACCCACCAGCATCGGCAGATCGTCAGCACCGGCTCTCAGACCTTTCAGGAATGACAAATCAGTATTTTAAACAAAGGCGGCTTTCATCAGAAATGAAGCAGCGTAGCCTGCAGCAGACCCGGAATGCTGCAAAAGTTCCAAGACTTGATAAAAGCCCTCTGCATAGCAGAGAAGATTATTAGCCACAACGCACATTAATATTGTAGAGCATCCCTAAAAAAGGGCATTAAAACATAATCACTATTAAGTCCAGCATTTTATGCCTCCTTTTTGGTCTAGGTGAAATAGACTAAGTGCTTCTAGGAAATGTCATTTTTATTAGATTAAAAAAGAATTGGTGAAAGCATGAAATAACCAACAGCTGCTCAGCACTATAGCTGAAACCAACCTGCATTTACTACCTTGTAGAAATTACAGCACAGCTAAACCCGTACACAGCCCCAGAGCAGCACACGCCCTGGCAGAAAGGGGAAGCATCAGAACCAGAAACAGGTTTTCAGGTTCCCTTGGAGCTCTAGCTGGGATGGGAGTCGGGGTGACCCAGACAGAGACCTTCCCTCTCGATCAATACAGGAAGGAAAATGAGGGCAATGAAGGCGCCTTCCGTCACTTCTCCTATTTCACCAAGACATTTGATTATGCAAACACGGTCTTTAGTGGCCATAGGAGCAGGAAATGCAGATTCAGACACCAGCCCTTGGTCGCAGTGTCGCTGTTGGCACGGGTCAGCCCCGCCACCCCCCGCTACCCAACGCCCCTGACCGGGGCGGCCGCCGCGGGAGCCTCCTCGCTCCCGGGCCCCGCACGGGGAGCCCGGCTGGGCTGAGGAGCCCGGGAGGCAGGGGCGGGAGCGCAGCCGGCGGGGAGGCCCCGCTGCTCCTCTCACCGCGCACGGGCCCCGGGGCAGCGCCGGCTCCCCCGGGAGAGCCGGGCTCCGCGCGGGCTGGCGGCTCCGCCGGGCCCTCCCCGCGCCCCACAGCCGTCTCGCAGCCGCTCTGCCCCGCGGAGCCCTCCGCGAGCTTCCGAGCTCCATCCCCCCACAGGGCTCCCGGCCCCCCTCGGGCTGTCACGGACCCCTGGGCTGTCACGGTCCCCCCGCCCGTACCTGAGGCGCCGCCGCTCGCACCTGCCGCGCCCCCCGCCGCTGCGAGNCGACGCCTAAATAACAATCGGGCGGGGCGGGGACACGTCACGCGCCCCCGCTCCTGCGCGCGCCCCGCCCGGCTCTGCCCTCCCGCTCGGCCAATGGGGGCGAGGGAGCGGCGAGGTCCCGCCCCTGGCCCCGCCCCGCCGGCTCCTCGGCCCCGCCCCCCACGGGGTCCCTCGGTGGCCCCGCTCGCCCCCGCGCGGCCGTGAGGCGCCCGCAGCCCTTCCCGGTGCGGGGGCGCGTTCCCGCCTTTGCCGTGAACCCCGGTGCCCCCCCGTGCTCCGCGATGCCCCCGTGTGAGAATAACTGTGAGCGGGGCAAGAGGAAACGGCCTCAAGCTGCACTCGGGGAGGTTCAGGTTAGACGTCAGGAGGAATTTCTGCACAGAAGGAGCAGCCAAGCACTGGGACAGGCTGCTCAGGGAAGCGGTGGAGTCCCCATCCCCGGCCGTGTTCAGAAACGTGTAGATGAGGCGCTTAGGGACATGGTTTAGCAGGATGGCACTGAAGGGTTTGCGGTTGGACTCCGTGATCTCGAAGGACTGGAATGATTCCAACTGGAATGATTCTGTGGTTCTATTCTAGGACAAGCCTCATCATGAAAACGTGCGGCAAAGAAGCCTCTGGCTTCCCGGGGTCCCCGTGCCCCGCCCCAGCGAGCAGCAGGGCCCCGTGTTCCCCAGCCCTCCTGCTGCTGCCGGAGCGCCTCTACGCGGGCCACGTAGCTTTGGCGCCTCCGTCCTTCGTGCCCACTTCCACTTTCCGTGCGCTTCCTTCCTCTCTTGGAGCCCAGCCAGGCTTCCCTGGTCATCTACGCGTGTCCACCCCCTCGCTCTGCTTTTGGGAAAACCCGTTCTGCCACCTCATGGTCACTGCAACCGCGTCGGCCCTACCGTACCCTGCGTGAGCGAATTCAGTGGAAACACCCCGGGTTTCAGACATCCTGCCGGTATTGGTAAATGTGTATTCAAATACTGCTGTGTTTCTGAGAGGTTTAAAAGATGAAAAAAACTTTTCTTGATGGTTCGGTCTCTGCTACGTTTCTTTCTTCAAGAGGCCAGGAGGGACAGAATTTGAGGTTGCTCAGTAAAGTTGCCTGTATGCAGAAAATCAGAAATCAGGACTTATCAGAAGTTAATCTAAGATCTTAAAAAGGAAACTAAAGCGGAAACCAAAGTACTGTTGAATTTAAAGAGAATTAAGATAGAGGAAACAAGGCCACAGGGCAAAAAAAATAAGGTTGAGATTAAAAGAATGTGGGTGCATCCCTGTAAAATTAAATGAATAATGCTCTGCCCCAATTTTCAGTGAAGATATTGACTCAGAACACAAAGGCGGCAGCAGAAGAGCTAATAGGAATTAATGCAGAAGTTTGAAAATGAACATTTCTGAGGCAGAAGCAAGACTGGCAGAGGTTCATCTCCACCAGGGAGCTCCGAAAGGACAATTCCCGGCCTTCCCAGACTGAGCGTGGATTTGAATGTGTCTGTTAAATGCGGGGCAAGAGACTTGGCCTGGAAAAGACTCACCTGAGATCCCTTCTGCAGTATCACCTGCAGGAAGGGTTTTTGCTTTGCCTGGCCAAACTCAGGCTGATAATAACATGGTTGGTCCTTATAAATGCGTCAGGAGGGAGACATGGTGCAGGGAGGCATTCAAACCTGAAGCCAAACCACCTGTGTATGAAATATAGCTGAAATATGGAAGATAATTTCTAAACATCAACATTGCAAGAACCCAGAACTATTTTCAAATAAAAAGCAAACTGTTCATAAAGTGGATGTGGCTATCTTTAAAAGCAGGACTGTACAACAGAGGTCCTGGGACAGGATTCGGCAAGCCCGGAGACCTCCTGCTCTCATTTCTGCTCCCATTCTCTGAGGGCTCCACAGACTCCGCTCTGCCCTGGATGCTGCAGTCTGGCCCCTGCACAGGTGCCTTTCGTTGCCTTCAATATTATTTACCTATGCATTTGTAAATGACAAGGATATGCAAACCAGTGACTCAGGTTTTGGTATAATATCTTGTAGCCTTTTGCTTCTAACAAGAAACCTGCACATGGAAACTTCCAAGCACAGATATTGGAAAAGCAGTTGCCCAGATTTGCTCCGATAAAATAGGTCAGGGCCATGGGTCAAAGTACTATATTATCGTGCCTGCTTTGAGCACGTGGCTCTGACTCGTGCTTGTGACTCATGCGAGGGGGACAGCAACCTAGAGCCTGAAGGCTGCTCCCGAGTCCTTCTTGTGCCTGGAGTGGGGAATGTGCTTGGGGAAGCTGCAGTTGTACCCATGACCACAGCACAGCAATGTCCAGGGAGGCAGGAGCACGCGCCAGTCCTGCACTGCTCCCAGGCAGACAGGAGCTTCCCTGGCCCCTTCACGAATTAGCACACAGCATCAGGTCAGTTTAATACAGGTCTAATACAGGTCAGTGTAACACCTCTTTGGTGAGGTATCGCCGGGATGAAGTTATCCAAATTAGCTCAGGAGATACTGTGTGCTTGGCAATAGAAGAACAAGATACTCAGCTATCACCCTTCTCTGTGAAGTATCCCAGTGTAGTGAGTGCATGCCAAAATGAACCTCCTGGCTGCTGCAAAGTGCGATGCAAAGCAGATTTTGGTGGCAATTAACTGGCTGAGGCTGTGGTCTCCCCCGTGCAGTGAGCAAATCACCACCTCACCCATTCCCTTCCTTGCTCGCAGCCATAGTGCCCTGCTACCAGGTCTGGCATGTGCCAGAACCTCCTCCAAGACACTTTACTCTGCAAAAAGGAAGACATCCAACACAGCAAAATAATAATAATAAGAAATCCCCTGGATAATTTTGCAGAATGCTGGGAGTTCCCGTGGCACAGAGGCTGTGAGGAATGGGAAAGCTGGCGCAGACAGGCTGAGGAGAAGGCACAGGGGTGCTGCTATGTGCCAAGCTGCAGCCCAGCGCCTTCACGTGTACCTTCATTACAATATTATTTACATATGCAGTTGTAAATGATACTCTTTGGCCAGGTGTGTTACAGTAGACACAATACACATTGTTCTGCTGGTTAACATTAAACTTGTCTTGGGTCTTTACTGCAAAGCCAATGAGTAGGTACCATTGTCTTATCAAACATTAACTAAAAAAGCAGCTTGAAAAATGCTGCGTGGCAACATCAAGATTTTATAAGGACATTCAGTACTTAAATCTCCTTATTACCCAGTTTGCAAATACTTCAAATCTTAATGCAGTCCTTCTTGGTTGCTCTTAGTACCCCTCCAGCAAAAATGATATCCGCATTGGGGGGATTCAGCCTCTTTCAGTCAGTCAAGTTGGTGCGTCACGAGCTACCTGCAAGGCAATGGGAGCATCCATGGGTCTTACATATGTAGAACCAAATGAGTTCAGCTCCCACACAGGCTTCCCTATGCATTTGCATGGGAATGTGACCTGGTCAGCACTGAGCTGAGGACAGGAGACTTTGCCAAACACACTGATATGATCAACCTGAAAATGTTTCTGAGACATGGGAAGACATGGAGGCTTTTGCACCTAGAACAGTGCTCTTTACATCTTTCTTTTACCAGGGATTTTCTCTCTCACATTCTCACTTTTCTTAACACGACCTCACAAACATGGGAGGGGAGATGTGAATCCTGTTCTTTAGAAAAACAGGCTGCCAGGAAACGCCGGTTTAACAACTTCTGTTTTGCCAAAGCCTCCCTGCTGTTGCCAGCTCAGTGGCTTTGCAGTCACAGCTTTTTCTTTTAGTATTTACTTTTTTCCCCCTCTTATATCCTGAAAGACATAAACAAGAGGGAATGACCCGGCCTTGTAGAGGACAAATACCAAAGCTGAATCCGCACAGTGCACCAAACTGTGGAAAAGGTGAACTGTAAGGTGGAGAACAACAGAGAGCAAGACTGTTGCCCAAAGAACCCACTGCAGTTCCTTGCCCCCATTCTTGCTGCCTTTTGCATCTCTTTCCACACAGTCATTCAGTTAAAATTTATTGCAAAAGCCTTGTGAAACACGACACTGTCTTGCAAGTGCGTTATGTGAGCTAACAGCATGCAGGCAGGGCAGTTTTGCTGGTTATGGTTTTGGGGTGAGTGTCTGTGGGGCAGAAGGGATGAGGGAGGACTCATCTGTAATTTTTTTTGAACGTCTATTGAAGACATTCTGTCCATCCCCATACTCCCACTAAATAGAACGTTCCTTCCCACCCCATATGAGCTCCGCAGTGCAAAAATGCCCTTGCAGGACCATGTGAGCAAAGCAGTAAATCATAACAGAGTGAAAATGCTGCCTTGGAGGATAAAGCCAATGGATCTGTGTGCCTGTGTGTCTCAAGACCTGCCTGGGGACAAAGGTCTTTTTTTTTCTCCGTGCATGTGTGCTATCAGGAAACTTCCATAACTTGATGAAAACTAACAGTGTAAATATTCAGGTCTGTAGTTTCTCCCTGGGACCTAGCTGGATTTAGAAGAAGACATCTGCCCTCCCTGCCAGGAGCTCTGCTGTGGTGTCCAAATCAAATGGGTGCTGCTCACCTGTGAGGGAATGGGGCCCGCATGTCTCAGAGTGGTCCTGCAGCAACAGAGGCTGCACGAGGCACTTGTGAAATTGGGCTCTGCTGCACTGGCCAGACTGCTCTGAGTCATGTCTCCCTGACGGTATGTTGTTCATCAGGTTCAATGTCCATTCATATCTTTCTAGCCTTAGCTAGAAAGAAAAGCTGGAGCTGTGACAGGCAGGTGATGCTTGTTCATCCCTTATTCCTCGTGATGGGTTCTGGTGTGCCCACCACGGACTCGACTTCCAATCAAACATAGTAACTGCCCTTGGTTTCCTCATCTGGCAGTGAAATGGGAGTATTACTGGCAGCATCTTCCTCTCTCTCTTTTCAAAACCCTGGAAAGCACCATGTGCTAGAGAAGTACACTAGGCTGCTTCATTGCTTGTATTGCCCAGCGACCTGTGCAAGATATTCCTGAAGTTGATCTGCTCTTCTGATTCCATGTCTCAGGATTCTGGACCCTTCCAAAGCTGCCCTCTGGCTAAGGGTCTCCATGGAGTCTCTGACTTGGGTTCTCCATCATGCCCAAGTCACTTGATTTCTATCTGGTTCCTGCTTGTCTCTGATTCCCATCCCACCTGATGAAGTAAGATGCCTTCTGGAAGGTCTGTAGGCTGTTATATTCAGGTGCATGGAAATAATACACACTGTAATCCGCTCTATTCTGTCCTCTTTTGAAGACCAGACTCAGCGGATACAGAGAAATTAGTTGATCTCTTTGGATTACATTATATTACTTAGGCTAAGGAGATGTGTGTTTGCGCTGTGAATCTGTCCTCTGGATCAGTGTATGAAGCAACAAATCTTGAGCTTGAAGAGAAGTTGATAGTTTTGTAGTGGGATTTATGTGCTGCTTTGCATAGCCACGTCACCTGAGTTTGTTAGAGTTCTGGTCAAGACAGTAGGATGGGGTTTAAAACGCCATCTCAGAGCCCTGACATTAGGAAAGATCTGAAAGGAAGCCAATGTCACGCCAGTCTTCAAAAAGAGCAAGAAGGAGGACTCAAAGAACTGCAGGCCAGTCAGCCCCATCTCCATCCCTAGCAAGGTGATGGAGCAGCTCATCCTGGGTGTCTTCTCTAAGCATATGGAAGACAAGAAGGAGTAGTCAATATGGATTTACCAAGAGGAAATAATATTTCACCAATCTGAAGGCCTTCTTGTCTACTTGGACTTCAGCAAGGCTTTAGACACTGTCTTCCATAAAACCCATATTGGCAAGCTCAGCAAGTATGAGGTGGATGGAGAGCTGGCAGAAGGACAGAGCTCAAAGGATTGTGATCAGGCCCGTGGAGTCTAGTTGGGGGCCGGTAGCTAGCTAGGAGCCAATACTGGATCCAGTCTTGTTCAACTTCTTCATCAGTGACCTGGATAAAGCAACAGAGCACACCTTTGGCAGTTCTGCTGAACACGTAGATCTTGGAGGAGTGGCTGATAAAACCAGAAGGCTGCGCTGCCATTTGGACGGATTTTGACATGCTGGAGGGATGGCCCTTCTGTTCAGCACTGGCAAGGCCACACCTGGGGCACTTAGTTCAGTCCTGCGCTCCCCAGCAGGACTGAGTAGAGGTGCTGGAAGGAGTCCAAGTGAGGGCCACTGAGGTGTTTAAGGAGCTAGAGCATCATGTAGGAACGGCTGAGAGAGCGGTGGCTGTTCAGCCTGGAGAAGACTGAAGGGAGGAGATCTTACCAATGTGTATGGGTGAAGGGAGGGTGTAAAGAGGATGGGGCAGACTCCTTATAGTGATGTCGGGCGATAGGATGAGAGGTAGCGGGCACAAAGAGAATCGTAGGAAGCTCCTTCTGAACATGAGGAAAATCTGTATTTCTCAGAAGGTTACTGAGGACAGGAACAAGTTTCCCAGAAAGTCTCATCTTTGGAGTTATTCAAAAGCTGTCTGGACACAATGTAACATGATGTAAGTGACTCAGCTTGAACAGGAGGTTGGAATAGAGGATATCTAGAGATCCCTTGCGATCTCAACCATTCTGTGACTTTGTGATTCTGTGACTTTAGGCTAAGATTTAAATCGTCTCCTACTTTGGGGAGTTTTCAGGGTGCAAAGCAATTGGTGACATTTTGGTCTGTGCTGCAGCTGGGAATCTTGAGTGGATGTCAAGGGGCAAACAGGGCATCTGCCAGAGGCCAGAGTCATTTGTCTCCTTGAATTGGCAAGAAATAAATCAGAGGAGCTGAAAGATGAGTCATTTTGAAGGTTAAATCTTGGTGATAGGAGCTAGAAATTCTGACTCCACTTGTTCTTCTCAGTGCAGACATACCAAGTCTCTTGGTTTCTGAATCCCTAGATCTTCAGATCTAAGCCACTTTGAATCTAGGAGAGCAAAGCCCAGCAGCTCCAAAATGAAGAAAGGCCTCATTTCATGCACTCAGCTGCTGTCATTGGCTCCAGGATAGTCTGCCTCTCTGCCCTACCTGGGCTGGCTGTTCTGGTTGTTGTTTCCCTGAATACAAGGATTAAAAGACTGTTTCCATGTGAATGTTCCACCTTACAAGTAGGGGAACACACCATGAGGGCTAGGAGGATGGGAGGTCCAGCACTACCAGTATTCCCTTATAGACGGTGTGTGGGGCACTAGGTTGAAGAGGGGACACTGTGTTGCTTCTGCCCAGAGTGCAGATCACCTGGCAAGGTCCTGGGTTCAAGGAAGGATGTATCATTAGTAGGTACCTACTGATGGTGAAGCTAGAATCATGATTTTTCTGCTGTGCCAGCATCAGAGGGCACAAATACATGAATGTCCTCTGTACTCCCAGCAGGACTGATGAAAAAGTTCCATCATTTTACCATGTCTCAGTTTTCCTATCTGCAAAAAAAAAAAAAAAAGGGAAAAGAAAGCCTGAGCACAGGCCGCACACAAAAGATGAGTGAGGATTTCAACTCTGTTGTGCATAAAGGAGGCTGAGAAACTCAAGCCTGGGTGCTGCTAAAAAAAAACAGCTGAAGAAAGCCTGCAGCAAAGCCACAGGAATGAGGCTGAAAGGCAGGCACAACCCCTTTGCTCTCCGCTTGGTGGGTTCCCGAGTGCCATCACTTAGGATTTCAAGCAGACGAGCCTGGCTTAATTGTGCTGGGGTGGTTTAATGCATTGTGCCCACAGCTATCATAGCTGCCGAGAGGGATGTGCCCCTTATCTCGATGCTCAAATACTCTGCAGCAGCTGAGGCAGGGAACATCTCAGTGTTCTCATGACTCTACTCTGGAGGTGTTTAAGTCATGGGAAACCAAGATACCAAGTGCAATAAACCACCAACGATGCATCATTTCTGGGCTAGTCTGACTGTGATCCAGCAGAGGAAATCCATGGAGGTTGACAGAGCAGATGAAAGCTGCAGAAACCACATGTATATTCAGACCACAAGGCTCCCATGTGATTTTCTCCGGGAGTGCTGAGCAATATCAGAGAGCTCTGCTGGCTCTATGGGATCAGAGGATGAGAGCCCCAGCAAAGCAAGGCATGAATGTGAAGGAGTGGAGGGGTGGGCATAGTCAAGAGCGGATGATGAGATGCCAGAGGGCCTCACAAATAGGACAACCTGCTTTCACTATAGACCACACTTTTTTTGGCTGGATCTATGTGATCCTTCTACAGGATCAGGATTTTCGTCTCCCATTAGGGCCCTGCCTGACCCTAATGGGATCCTGCATGGTTCTGAGACTCCAGGCAGTGGCCTGGTAATTAGCACATATTCAGGCAGGTTTGTGATTGCTTTTAATATGGAACAGCCATAAATCAGCCCCAGAGCAATCCCAATTAGCACCAGAGCCTGGTGCAGTTCCTTGCTGCTTCCCCGCACCGCAGGAGTCAGGAACAAGGGCTGGACATGACCTTAATGCTTACTCTAAAGAGTCCTACTTGCATGACCGGTAGACTGGGGCAGTTCTTGGAGTGCCTGGACAGGTCACCACTACTACTGCCACCAGGAACACTGTGACATGCCTGGGGGATGACAATACTCATGAAGACACAGCCGTCTAAGCCCAGGAAGTCTGTGGGCAAAGAGATGGTGCAACATGAGACCGAGCAAATGAAGATTTCAGGGCAAGTTTCACCAGGGTCCTGCAGATAGCATGATGGCTGGAAACGGGGAAGGGATGGGATTTCACAGGACGGGAATTATATGTGGGTGGTTGTACTGGCCATCAGAGGCTGCTGTTGCAGAGCAGGAGGGTTGGACTAGATGATC
>VWPW01013228.1:0-11411 GCA_013389825.1 Crypturellus undulatus
GAAACGGGCCTTTGATTTCTCTTGCTTGTGAAACCCCTTCAGAAAGGAAAAAGCCCCGAGTTGAGATGAGCACGTTTGGAGGAAGCTGCAAAGATGCTGCAAAGCCCCCCGCTGCGTGCTCGGAGCTGCCCTTCGGGCTCCCGCAACACATTCCTGGCAGGATTGTCCTGGCGGCTCCTTGCCCTGTGCCCGAGCAGGTGGAGCGATACCAGTGCAGGGACTGGGAGCTGGGGCAGGAACTCTCTCAATGCCTGCTGTGGCTGGGGGAGCAGAGCAGGCTGCTCATCCCATACCTTGGCGGGGGCCGGGACGGTTCCTTCCTTACAGTGCTGCTCGTCAAACTGGGGAGTTTTTTCCCCCTTATTGCACAAAACTGGGAGCATGGTCCAAAAGCCGCCTGGGTGGGATGTGTCCCATGCAGCAGGGCTGGAAGGTGGTGGCCACTGCGGCAGGGAGGCAGCAGCAGCACGAGGGTTTCACAACGGTTATGAAGTCCAAGGTTACGGCCACACGAGCAAACACTGCAACCAAAGCCAGGACCTCTTTGCCCTAAGGATGAGCAGAAACACCCACCAGGGATGCGTAAGGAGATGGAAACTCCATCTCCTGTGTTTCTGATATGGATGATTTGAGCGATGCTCAACTGATTTGTGTGCTAAATATATTTAGAGCAGTGGTTAAAAACAGTTTCTTTAATTTAAAAATTAAAACAATGAATTTTGTCCTGCAAGGTTCTGCAGACTTCCTGCACGAGTTTCCGTCTTGCTCCTGAAGCCGGGTGTTGGGCTGGAGTGGGGAGGCAGGAGATGGGNTACGGCCACACGAGCAAACACTGCAACCAAAGCCAGGACCTCTTTGCCCTAAGGATGAGCAGAAACACCCACCAGGGATGCGTAAGGAGATGGAAACTCCATCTCCTGTGTTTCTGATTTGGATGATTTGAGCAATGCTCAACTGATTTGTGTGCTAAATATATTTAGAGCAGTGGTTAAAAACAGTTTCTTTAATTTAAAAATTAAAACAATGAATTTTGTCCTGCAAGGTTCTGCAGACTTCCTGCACGAGTTTCCGTCTTGCTCCTGAAGCCGGGTGTTGGGCTGGAGTGGGGAGGCAGGAGATGGGCAAACGAGACACAGGGAATGACTTGAGCCCGCTGGAACTGTGTGTCCTGGAAACGGCAGTGTTGCTCTGTGCTCTTGGCCTGGTTTCTGATTTCTTTTAACTTCTGACTCTTTCTTTCCCCAGATGTGGAAGCTAAGGTGACTCGGGTCCTTGCGGCGGGGGCAGTGGTCTTGTCGCCCTTAGCCTGGCTCTGCCCCTCCTGGGAGTTCCTGCTTGTGCTCAGGCCTCCGAGGACGAGGGGAAGGGAAGTTTGAGCAGGATCCGGTTCCTCGCGGCAGGTACAAGCCCAGTCCTTCCTCTTCCCCGCAGGCCTGGAGTCGCGGGGAGGGAGGAGCGAGGAGAGCGCTGTAAAAGCTAATAGAGATCTCTTTGTTAATATTTAATCCTCTATTTACAAAATCTTAATGTAAAATGTTTAATTATAAGCTTGTACATGTACCGCTGTATTAATTGACTGTGTTGGCATATCTACGCAAATAAACTATTCTGAGGTAGGGGAACACACTTCTACCCCCTGCCTAATGCTTTGCCCCTAATAGTAAAAAGCCATCGATTCAGACTGTTCCAGGTGGCTTTAACTGATCAGTATCTACAGTTAAATCTGATTGTGTCAGTGTTTCAGTCTCACACTTACAAGAAACTGGGGTACTCTCTGGAAAAGAATGTTAGCTCTTAAGTTTCTAAAGCAAGTTCACATTTTGCTGTTACGGTTTGCTAGCTGGGTTCCAGGGAAAGAGTTCTCCTCTCAGTAGGCAGAACTAGTGCACCTGGAGGTAGTTCAGCTAGTTTTAGCATGGCTGGAGAGGAACAAACATAATTTTCACATATAAGTTAAAATTTATACTTCTAGGCTGGGTATCAACCTCCAGTTGGATTATGCTAAGGCATGTACCTTGTTTACAATGCAAATACTGCAGGGAAATGCAGCTATCTGTTGCCTTAAAAGAATCAAATATTTAAATTTATATTGAGGGTTGATTCTTGTTTTGGCATCCCCTTAAATTCCATCATACTGAAACTAGCAGACAAAATGAAGCCAAATGAATAAGAAATAAGGTTAAAATAAATAATTGCAAGACGAGAAGGCTTACATTAGAAAAATGAGTGATAGGTTGAAGTCTTGTTTAGAGTGGAATAGCTGTTTTTGCACAGCTTCCAAATTAATGCTTCTGTAAACATGTTGAAAATAATCAGGCAGTTGTCTGAAAACAAGAACCGACTTTCTGAGCAGATGGCTTTTCCAGTTCAGACTGCGGAGCATGTGCAAGGACATTATTGCTTTGCTGAAGGCACCAACCATATTTCTGCAGATCAGTAAGGCGAATTTATGAATCTCTTGCCATGAAGTTAGAGCCATCTGATTTATCACCTTTCTTTGCTTATTTCTGTAAGTCCCAATCCAAGTTTTATCAAACTCAAAGGGCATTTCTTTTAAAACTGATTTTTTTCCTCATTGCTGCCATTTGACATATTGCCGAGGACTCGAGCAGTAAGACCAGGATGTGAGAGGGGTGACATCCAGGTTCTTAATCCATGTTTTTTGGGAAAGTCGGACTGTATGGCCTAAGGCAAAAAGTTTATTATTCCTCAAACTTCAGTGAAATACTGTTTTGAGTAAAATTTCATCTGGGAGCTAGGGAGACCTGGAAACAACATCAAAGCTTGAGGTTGGATTATGGTGGAGGAAGGGTGCCAAGAGAGGTGCATTAGGAACACAAATAAAACCTCGTTTAAAGTAGACGTCATGTGTTGAGTGGGTGGAGGATAAGAGAGCAAAATTGGGAACGTTTGGGGTGGGAGTAGTGAGGGGAAAAAAAGGTAATTTTAGAAGTGAATGGCCAATGAACGACATGGGTTGAAATACTCTAATGATTATGCAGGTGAAAAGTTTTGAAACAGTACTTGGCTTGAGAACTTTGTGTGTTTCTATTCTTGTTTTTTTTGTTTTTTTTTTTTTTTTTAATCACTGCATAAACTGTCAAAGTGTCAGTAACAGAAATGGAAAACTGTCTGTAAATTGTGGGTTACAGCTGCTCTAGGAGCCAGAGCTTTTGAATGGGGTGCCCTTGTGAGCTTTGAGGAGGTGCAGTCAGAATGGGGTTCTGAACAGAGCTCCTCTTCTGGTCCGGCGGGCTGGCTCTTTGCTTCCATCCCTCCCCGCTTCCCTTCTGTGATCAAAACTCTGTTTTATTTGCAGCAACATGAACCGTGAAGACCGGAATGTGCTGCGTATGAAAGAAAGGGAAAGGCGAAATCAAGAAATTCAACAGGGTGAAGAGGCCTTCCCACCTAACTCTCCTCTCTTTGCTGAACCGTACAAAGTTGTGAGTTCATGCACTCTTTATAAACTCAGTTTTTGTAGCAGGAATCACATGCAATGAATTTCTGCAGGATTGTTTTAGAGCACAGCTCTTCTGTCAGCTAGTATTTAAGCAGGCCTTGAAATATGGATGGACAGTTAATTGCTAACCAGTTCTACTAGCAGATATAAAATAATGCTTATCATGGAGAGGCTGCTTTGAAGGGAGTAAGGAAAGGGGCAAGGAAACCTTACGTTTTTTTGGTTTTCTTCTGCCTTTGCTACAGTGGCTCAAGGCATTTAAACTGCTGTTTGTGTTATGACAAATAGCTTTTTTGCGGGGGGGTGTTAGCCAGCCTACTGCTAAACTTTCAAACCTACAGTCAGTGTAATCCAGACTTGGGTAAGTTCAGAAATGGAATATTCCAAGTAGGAGCTTATTTTCAAATGCTGAAATGCCTAATGTGGTGAAATTATCAGCTTTTTAGCATGGGAAATGCTGATGTGGTTTTGCAGTGTTTGAGAAAAGGCTAAGGAGGGCTGTGGCTGAAGTGAATCTTTCCTTTATGTTTAGGAGGTTTAAGTTATTGCTTAAGAAACAAACTAAAACAAACTAACATCCATGTTTTCATGGATGTTAACCATAATTTCAGACATAGAATTCAGATTGGCTGCAATAATTGCATCAGGTCAATCTATTGAAAGTGAGGTTGTGACTTCTGTAACTCTATTTTGCATTTGTTTTTAAAAATGGTTTTCACAGACCAGCAAAGAAGACAAATTGTCTAGTCGCATTCAGAGCATGCTTGGAAATTATGATGAAATGACGGATCTTATAGGAGATAGATCGCTACAGAAGCTTGTTGGATTTCCCAAACCAACTGTACCATCAACAGCTGATGAAAAATCAAACCAAAGTTTCTTTGGTGAACAGAGACATAATACCAGCTCGCATCAGAGTAGCAAATGGACTCCGGTAGGACCAGCACCTAGCACTTCCTCACAATCGCAGAAACGGTCCTCGGGTTTACAGAGCGGCCACAGTAGTCAGCGTGGCAGTGGCAATAACACTAGCAGTAGTGGCCAGAGACATGACCGTGACTCGTACAGTAGCAGCAGCAGCCGCAAAAAAAGCCAGCATGGATCAGAACACTCCAAATCCCGTTCTTCCAGCCCTGGAAAACCATCTGCCGTTTCCTCACTGAGCTCCAGCCATTCTAGATCTCATGGAAACGATCATCATAACAAAGAACATCAGCGTTCAAAATCGCCCCGGGATCCTGATGCCAGCTGGGACTCTCCCTCCCGTGTTCCCTCATTTTCGAGTGGACAACACTCTAATCAGTCTTTTCCACCTTCCCTCATGTCCAAGTCCAATTCAATGTTACAAAAACCCACTGCTTATGTAAGGCCAATGGATGGGCAGGAATCCATGGAACCAAAGTTATCCTCTGAACACTACAGTAGTCAGACTCACAGCAGCAGCGTGAATGAGCTGAAGCCCAGCAGCAAAGCACACCTAACCAAGCTGAAAATACCTTCTCAGCCACTGGATGTAAGTTGCTACCAGTTTACTGCTCTGTTTTGTTTTTTTAGTGGAGCCCCCTCAGGCTGGAATTTTCCAACTTAAAATCCCAGGCTAACCAAAAAATAGTTTTTAGTGAATAGGCTACTTCTTGTTAAAGTAAAATATCTTCAGCTTCAGCAGGAAAGCCTGTGTTTTGCATGGGAAAAGTACAAATGTCAATTTATTTATTTTTTCCTTCTGCTTCTTCCACATGGATGCCATGATTTTTATTAAGGAAAGGTTAATTTTAGCCAAGGGACTTGTTCACTAACTTGTGACTAGACTAGTAGGATATCCACGAAGATGACAAGCTACCTGCATATCTAGTCTTTACTGTGGGCCGTGGTTTGTTAGCCTGGTGGTGCTTTGTCTGCATATATTAATTTCTTTAGCAGTGTGTGATGGTTACTCTACATGAGGGTGCCTTCACCTAGCAATAACCAAACCCGAAGCAACCAAATTGAATTTTTTTTTGTGTGTGTGTATGTTGGATGCAAAACCCAATTGGTTTAACAACTTTCTGTAGTTTGGCAGTTCTCAAGTCAGCAGGGCATGGACTGAACTGCTGTTCCCTTAGAGGCAGTGCACCTTCCTAATGAAAAGTCATGTCATTGCTTTTCCCGTTAACTCTTGAATAGTGGAAACCGGGGAAGGGCTGTTGTTCCTTGGACTTCAATAAAGAGCAAATAAGATCAGAAAAACTGTAAAGAAAATCAGAAATAACTTATTTCCACATTCATAAAGCCTTGATGTGCTATTGCAGACACAGTGAAAGGTACAGTAACTTTGCTTCCTTCCTGCTTTCAGTGGTCAGGGGTATAGGAAATTCATAGTTTCATAACTACTGCTTTCCCTAGTTATAAGCTGTAATGTATGTTTTACTCCTTAATACAGCCTGTGTCATTACTCTGTGTTTACTGTCACGCATTTGAATTCTGAGGACAAACAGTGGCTTCTTCCAGGAACTGACAGAAAGTTATGAGTCTCCTTACCCTCTCCAGAAATTCTTAATAACGCAGACTGCCTAGGATCACTTCTACTTTAACTGTCAGGTGAAGTGGAAGAGGTTATTGTGGCAGTTTTATGTATGTGATATATTTGCTTTTCATAACTGAATGTGACTCATACCATAAAAAATATGGATCTATCTGCTATTAGAGCTAATGTTGCTGAAAAGAATTAGCAAGGTCTGTTTATATCAGTATGGAGCCGGCATGAATCATGATAAGTACTGCAATTTGTTTGTAACTGCTTTTAACCCCTGGGATCTTTTAAAGCAAATCTTCTTTAAGAGACATTAATCCTGAGTTTTGGTTTGTAGGCATCAGCGTCTGGTGATGTGAGTTGTGTGGATGAAATTCTCAAAGTAAGTTCTGTCTTTTTGTTCATAACGTATTTGTTGAAAATACAGACACTGTTTGGGAGGTGGAAAGCGCTCTGCCTGGGAGGATTGCCTCTCTAAATTGCCTCCACTGAAGGCATTTGAGGCTTCTTTTATTGCTCCTCTAAGGGAGGTGCACTGGGGAAAAGTCCATGAGCCACAGGCCTGTTTGTGAGCTGCTCCCTGCATTGCTGGGCACGTCATTTCCTGGGCACCCCGTCACGTTCCTTCTCTTTAAGGCTCTTCCCTTTTACTCATTTCTTCCACCACAGTACAGTTCTGACAATCTAAAAGCCTTTTTGGGTGGTGATAACTTTCTACCTAGGTTATTTTCTCTAGTCTTGCGGCCCCTCATATGCTCACCTGCTCCTGTGTCTTTCCTTGGGAAAGCAACAGCACATTTCTCCTTGAACGTTTCCAGGGCTGCTGGTTTCCTCTGACCCGCAGTGCCTTGTGTTCCTTGGAGGTGCTCTCGCCAGTACAAGATGCCTGCTCTTTCTTTCCTGCCTCAGGCGTTTGATTTCTGCTATTTCCCAAATGCTACAGGCTTCCCTTTCCACAGGAAGGAAAGAAATAGCCTTCTTTTTCTCCCTTTGTCCTACATGCTCTTTTCACCCTCTCTGACTTCTACTGTAGTTTATGTTCAGACCAACCAGTTTTATCGATTTTAGACTTTTCTGATTCCTTTGTTACTGCATCTTAACTATTTGTATTTGTGGACAACAATTTAAGATTTAAGTTCACGTACAAAATATTTTATACACTTGGGAAATTTAAGATTTGGATGTGCAGTTTAGTGAAATGTGAATAATAAGCTGAAACTTGAGATGTAGGGTTACAATTTGAATCAGGTTTTAACTTTAAATTTTTGGACTGCTTTAACTCCGTTAATGGCTTTTCTCTTTGGTCTGGCTGTAGGAGATGACCCATTCTTGGCCTCCTCCACTGACTGCTATTCACACACCATGCAAAACAGAACCATCAAAATTCCCTTTTCCAACAAAGGTCAGTGCCGTGAATGCTATTAAAACCAGAGTAAGTGCTATTAAAGATCAGAATTTGGAGGATTTTTAAAATTCAGTTTGGTGTAGTTACATATTTCAGTGATTTGTATGCCTTTATCTTGCTTTACAACATAATTTGTCAGCAGTAGCCTTTTGAAGATGTAGTTGTTTTTCTTCTATCTCTCTGATTTACACACAGCAATCTGCAAAGACATGTATAGTAGATCTTTCGTTTTAAGCGTTTTTCATAATTAATACCCTCAGAGTATTTCTGAAGTTTGAAAATGCCACTGAGATGTTTTCCCTGGTGGTGAAATGCTCTGTGCCAATTGCGGTAGAAGCAAGAAAGTGATGCATTTACCTCCACCTTACAAAGTAATGGAGTCTGGCTTGTAAGTGGTATGAAATTTAAAATACACTTTTGTGCAAACTGAATTTTCTCATAATTTTAATGTTCATGAGTAGTTCTATTAAATTTTACATTTTCAATTACCAAAAAAATCCCAGCATTTTGCTGCAGAAATTCTGTCAGATCATTTGTCTTGAAAGATCTCTTTCTAACTGCCCATATTCCTAATAACTACTGAATTAAGCCATTAATTCTAAAAGAAACAAGTCACTTCTTGGTGACATTGATGGCTTGTGGTACGTGTCCGGAGAGCAGCCTGAGCCGACGTTGCCGAGGAAAGAGCGGTTCTCGTTCTCTCTTCTGCCCTCTTGCTCCCAGCTGTATGCTCCCACCCTCGGGAGCTGCTCCAAGCTCTTCTAGCTCGCTAAAATGAAGAGTTAAAAAAGGATTAAGTCATGGGGAATTGAAGTACTTTTTCCTTCCAGGTTAGTGGTTTGCATAACGTGTAGAAGGGTTTCATGATTGCAAGGGCTGACACAAGGAGGGGAGGAGCAGAGAACTCTTGCAGCAGCTCAGCTGCCTGTGGAGCTGCAGCCTAAAGTCTTCTCCGTGAGGAGCAGATGCGTCTCCAGGAGTCTCCCAGCAGATTTCCCCCTTCGCCAGGGCTGCCGTTTTGCATTAAAGATGTTTCGGGGGAGTGGTAAAGATAACTGCCAGCAGCGGAGCCGGGCTGCCGTGGGCCGCGCTGCTCGTCCCGGCTTGCCCGGAGGATGTCGGCCCCGGGAGTGACTTGGCTTCAGGCCCCGGGAGGTGCGAGGGTGCCTGCCTGCCAACCGAGAGCAGCTATTTTTAAAGAGAACAAGCTGGCTCTGATTAATGTATTTATATGTACTTCTTCTTTCCCTGGAAGAATATTGTTACCTGTATGCAAAAGAGAACAAGTTTTAAGAGAAGTTTTCAGTTACAGCATCAGACCTGGTATCGTTCGTAAGAGCCGATTTCTGAAAAGGCTGGTTGCAGGCTGGAGTGAAAAAGGAGTTTGGGCAAATATGACCAGGAGGCAGATACCGTGCTCGCTGTATCCTGTTGAGAGGCAAAACAGCCAGAATGTGTTGATGAACTGGGCATTCAAGTCCAAATTATTAGTGTCAAACAATATAGTTTTATTTTCAAATACATACATCAATTCACTGCACATAGTTGTACATAAGGTTTAAAAAATACATTTTTAAATAAGCTTATGTAAATTTTGATTATTTATTGGTAATGCATAGAATTCACCTTGATCCAAAGTAAATAATGAACAAATGAAAGATTAAACTTCTGAGAAAGGCAGTTCATGAAGTTATGATATAGAGTAGAAGAGCAGACATTTATCTTGGATTGTGTCGATTCGTTTCTCCAAGGGAAGAAGATGCGCAGGAGTGAAACAGACTGTATCTAAATAGCTGTTGTTCTAGGTTAGATTGAGTAATTGCACTGTCGTGATTGGAGATGCCATGGGGTTACTTGGCAAATAAAGCTATCGCTGTGTAGACTTACATCTATAAAGTCCTTGACTGAGAAATAGTGATAACTTGACATGTGTTGGTTGATCGACAAGGATTGCCCACTGTTGCACAAATGTCCTAGCTCTTTAGCAACCGCAGCTTACAGCACCGTGTTTTAAGGCAAACCAGAGCTGGTGGCTTTGCCTTAAAATGCAACTCTGCAGCCTGCGGAGTCTGGAAGCCGTTGGGCAGGCAGGGTACGGAGCTGTGGGTTGCAGCTTTAGCAAACACAGTGCAGTTTGAGCTGGCTGACTCAGGCAAGAAGTCATGGTTTCTTTCCTGAATCTACTGATTACCAATAAAAGATCTAACTTTGCAGTATAATCTTCTTACAAAGTCAACACTTCTCTAAAATGTCCTGGGACACTCTGACACAATTTCAGGCCGTTTGGAAGCTCAGCAAACATGACCGCAAAAAATGTGCCATTTATCTTTTTTTTTTTAAAGGTGATTGTCACAATCCTGCAGGCTCCCTTTTCCCAGCTGCAGAGCATTGCTCTGTGTGTTTCCTGGTTGCTCCAAATTGCTCCCCAAAACAGAATAGTCTGAAGTGTTTTAAGAAGCTTTTCTCATTGAGCTTTCTTACATAATCCGTCTGACAAGTGGTCTTGTCATGTGAATGGTTCCACATCACCGTTTTAGGCTTCTCCCTTTCAATGACAGGACATTTTTTAATTTATTTGTATTTGAAAGTCAGCGTAAAGGAGCTCTAGTGCATGAAGTGTTGAGTTACTGTTTATAACTAGTTTAACAGGACTGAGGGTTTTTTTGTTTGTTTTCAGCATTTGTAACAGTTACAAGAGAACGTTTACATGTGAGCTCTGGTAATAGTTTGCAGCAGAGTGGGAAGAGATTTACATTTAATCCAGGTGATTTACCTAGGTGAGCAGTTTGTTAATGCAGCTTTCTCAAAGGCTCCAGCTGCAGCTCCTGATTACCTGTTGGCCAAAGATCCCGGGGACCAAGTGCACTACGTGCACATGCACCAGCCCCCTGGCTGCTGACAGGTGGTGTGGTTCAGGTTCTTTTTGTAAAGAAACAAAACCCAAATGTTTCTTCATCAGTGAAGATACTTACTTCACTGCTTTACTTCTCCTGAACCTTTTGGGGGGGTGTTTTCCCTTTACACTGCAAGCACCCTGTGAGATTGCCATGGACTGTTCAATTCTTTGTCCGTTTGACTTAATTTGGGCTGAAGGGTGTACAGAAATGTGGAGGGAAACTAAATAAGACGCTATGGTCTTGTTGATGTGTGAACAAAAAGGTAGGTTGTGGTTTTCTGAACCAACCAACCTGGATAACATTTCTTCACCCAGCTTGCAAAAAAATTCCATTTATGGCTGCTCTGAGTCTTTTGATTTTTCGCCAGCTTTTTGATTCTGTGGCTGCACATCTTAGCCATGGAACTCTGTCAAATCCTCTCTCCACATCCAAAGCCTATAATTTCCTCTGCCTTCTCCCCTCTGTCGTTCTTGGCAGCAGGATCTTCTCAGGATTCCAGCAAGTTAGTGAGCCATGGGCTTGTTTAGCCTGGAACCGGCGCAGAATGCAGCAAACAAAACAGCACTGGGGCTTGCTGTAGTCGAGCAGTCCTGCTCTAGGAAAACTGCCTTTTAGTACAGTATTTACTTACAAATAGTGTCCTGCAAAGTTTCACAGTGTTTTTCTTGTGTGCAGAAGTTTGCTGCGCTTTGCCTGTGCACATTAAGCTGTTTGGTGGACTAGTTGCTTTTATTTATGAAATTGGTTGAGATAAGATCACTCTTGCTAGGTGTAGGTAGTGAACAACATGAAGAGCCCCAAATTCCTGATTGGGACCTCTCAGCATTACTGTAAATATATCCAGTTTTTATTATCCAGTTTTTATTATCAGGTTCTCTTTGAATCAGAAGATTAAACTTCATGGAAATAGGTCAGGGAAAGTATTGTGAATTCAATGAAGAAAACTCAGATTCCTGCGTCTTGGTAAAAATGTTATCCAGCTACCTAACCCTCTATAACTTTGTCCTGTATATATTTTTGTTTGTTTGGTAAGCCTTGGGCTCATGGTCAAAAGCTCCAGAGTCAACACACTGATGTGCCTATAAAACGCAGCTGAAAAGGCAGCAGTTTCCTAGCGGGTGGGAGTTGCTGTGGTCA
>VWPW01013282.1:0-11065 GCA_013389825.1 Crypturellus undulatus
TTTTTTTTTCTTTTTTTTTTGGCCTGTAACAAATTATTTGCACAAAATGCAGTGTGAGGTTTCCAAAACTGGGCAGTCCAAAGACAGTAACACACTTCTTGGAAAGAAGACAGTAAAGAGGTGATAAGAACTGAGCCCTCAGAAGTTATGGATGATGTGAAAAGTGAAAGCGAAACATTTATTCGCTTTATCTCCTAAAAACGGGAGTAGATAGCGCCCAAAGCAATAGTTCAACAGCAGGTTCAAAGCAAGCACAGCATTGCAGAGCTGCTTGCTAGCAGATATGATGGCAGCTATAAATTTCAGCAGTTAGATTTAAACAAATCTGTGGAAAACAGAGCAAACTCTGCCGATTAATTGCCACATTGGTATGGAGATGTGTCCTCAGTCTTCAGAAGACCCTGTAGCATTGAGGGGTAGAAGCTGCCCGGTGAGGGACTCGATACCCTTCCCTTTCTGATACCTGATTTCAAAGCTTTTACCTCTGACTGCTGTCAGGGATGGGATGCTGAGCTCTTGGTCTGGCTAAATCTGATCATTCTTATCTCTCATAAATTCAAACAAACTCGCCTGCAAGATGGAAGCAAAATGCCAAAAGCTTCTTGCCTCCAAGAAGCTTTTTTGAGGCAGATTTTAGCTAGAAAAAAATATATGTATATATATATATATTCATATATATATATGCCAAGTGTTTGGCAGCACTTTTCTCTGTGTTTTTCAGACAAAAAATGCTATTGCCTTTTCATCGTAGAAGCAGAGACCACCCCCTACCTTCCATCTGGGAAAAATTTCCATCTTCAAATTCCAGAGCTGGGAAACATTTAAGTGATTTCTGTTTTTCCTCTGTTACTTCAGCTTCCAGTGTTGGAGACCACAGGCCATGATAAGTGTGAAGAGGAGCCATGAACACCAATGCCAACCCTCAGTACTGTGAATGCATCGGGCAAGGCAATGCCATGAATTTGGGGGAAAAGTGCTTTGAACTTGGATGAGGCCTTCACTGCAACACTGTCCTCGGGCTTGCTCCATCGGAGTGTTTGTTCCTGAAGAACACGGAGCAGATGCTACTTCTCATAGCGCTGCATGCAAGTATGTGCCTTGATGGGAAGGCTTGGGATATTTTTGCCTGCCCAAAAGACGTTGCTGGGATAGCAGGGTGTCACAATATAACCTGAGACCTAAGCAAAGTCACGCTTGTACAGTCTTGTAGTTCACAGGACTCGGGCCAGATTCCTGCAAGCAGATGAATCTGGTGCTCCCCATTTCTGATATTTTAGGAGCCACGAGGCGGCCACCTGGGCAGCTGCGTGTCAATCCTCAGCCAGTGCATATTTGTATACGGTGCAAATGCAGTTATTTGGAACCAGTCCTTCCCTTGTGAACATTCATTCCGTGGGAAAAAAAAATCTAACCCATAATTTGAAAAACAGTCCGGGAGTCCTACATAGCAAAGGAACTCTCTGGGTCCAAAAGAACAAACAGATTTGCTTGAGTGGGGCTGCTCTCCATGTCCAGGATTCTCCTACTCCTCTGGAAACCAGTGCAGACCATGCGGCTGACGCAGGAGATGTCCACCAGAGAGCTGGTCCTTGTGAACTGCCCCAGCAGGAGCAGGAACAGCACAGAAGGCAGTTTAGGCCACGCAAGCAAGATCAAAATGAATGTAATTCCACATGGTCACATTCTACCCATCCGTCTTTTATCTCCTAGCCATCATTTCTCATCTCGTGTTTGATGCTGGAACAGACCTCACCTTTGTTGAAGTAGATCTTCCAAACTCGCCTGGATACCACCCTGTGCCCCGTGCTCTGGGTGTCTCTGCTGGAGCCGGGGGGTTGGACTAGATGATCCCTAGAGGTCCCTGCCAACCTCAACCATTCTGGGATTCTGTGCGAGTCTGTGAGACCAGCCTTGTGTCTGCTCTGCGTCCTGGTACCTGCGTTTATCCAGAGAGAACCACCTGGCAGGCAGAGCTCCAGGAGGTTTCCATTGGTTTTGCCTTTTCCCATCAAGATGGGGAAGTTCAGGAAGGTCACCCAGGTCTGGAAGCTGAGGGTGCAGCAGTAGAGTGAAGATGGTAACAATGTTTGAACTCTTTGGGAGGGAAAAGGGTTGGAAGGAAAAGGTGAAAATCACCCATTTTTGGGTGATGAAACATTTTAGCCCCTTTGCCTGTGATCAGAGACGTTAAATTCCCTCCTGCTGTAGCTGCTGCTGCCTCTTTTCAGGGAGTGGAAAGCCCCATTAGCTCAGACCCACCAGTGCCATCTGGCAGCTTTGGTGATTTACAGCAGAAAAGGCTCCATGTCTGCCACTGTCAAGGCAAAATCTCCAACTTCATTTGAAACACCGATCCAGATGATTTACTGCTCAAGCACCAGGTAGTATTTTTATCTCTTTTTTCTTTCCCCTTAGCCTGCCACAGCCTGGATCCCACGCACCGTCCCCCTCCAGGGCTGCTCCGTCCCCGTTGTCCTCCGTGTTTGGCAGGAAGGTGACAGCGGAGCCAATTGCCGTGTCCATTTTGCTGGCACCTCCAGCATTTTATGCAGCGTCTGAGTCCCAGCAGGCACCTCACGCCTGCTAATGGCTTTGCTAGTCAGCCAATCAGTTGGTTATTTACAGCAGGCATGTCTCAAAACTGCCGGGTCAAGTTTTCCTACACTTACGTATTTTGTTCAGAGGAACACATAAATCCTCTCCTGCCATTTGCAGATTAAACCTTCTGAGTGTGAAGCCAGTGGGTTAAAGTTTCCAGCGATAGTTGCAAACTATATTTTAAAGAGTTGCTCTCCTGACTCTCGGGGACTTTGGCACTTTGTCTGAGTCATGAATCAGTTCACTTCACGGGGCAAGATTTATAGGCGTTAAGCTCTCTTTTTGGTGTCCTTTAGCTCCGCGGTTTGAAGTCATAACCAAGGAAATTGAGAGCTCTGTGTTGTTCCAGAGTTTTCTTTTTTATTTAATGTGCTCTTCCAGAAAGTCTCGCCAGCATCTTAATGAGGGGCTCTGCAGATAGTGACAAGAGGAGGAGCAGAATTGCTTTGCTTGCCCAGGGTGATCCTGCAGGGCTAAAGCTACTGTGGAGCTTCCAAAGCCTCTGGGAGAGCCAGGTCAATCAAGAATACTCTTCCAAATCCTATGGCCTGCTTCCTTGTCCAGGTTGGAGTGTCCTTCCTGGGAAAAAGCTCTTCCTGTGGTCTAGCTTCTGCATCCACGGCTGCTGCTTCCAGCCTTCAGCAGAGATGCAGCCCGTGCATGAAGGGAGCTCTGGATCTTGTTGCTGAGTCTTCAAGGACTAGAGCAGCCCAGTAATTTGGGGCTGTGTGTTCCTAGGTGCTAGAGCAATACGATTTGGAGTTAAACGAAAGACCACACAACCTTAAAGACTTTGAAGGCAGAGGAATGGCTATTTATAGTAGCCCCTACTATGTACTAAAGACATTTCATGAGCTACCATGCTCTCTTTCCAATGTACATGAGTGATTAGTGGTGGAAGAAAAAAATAATAAAAAAAGGTCTATTGAAAAGTGAAGTGAGGGAAATTTAAAATTAACTCAGTTTCCAAAGCCATGAACAGTGTGTTGTGTTTCAGTGCTTTGAATGATGAACTGCTTGTAGAAGGAAACTACCTGTAATGACACAAAGTGGAGGTTTCTGCTGGTCCCGTGGCAGGAAATGAGCCTGTTCTCCGCCAGGACGTAAGCAGTTTGGGAACTGATAAAATAGGGCCGACGTGCCCTGAGTTTTCAGCATTTCTGGATTCTGGAATAGGTGATTGTACAGTTCAAAGCTCTGCAAGTAACTTTGTCCCAGCACTGAAAATTAAATCCTATTCAATTGATGATTAAAAAAAAAAGACAAAAAAAGAAATCTGACCCTCCAGATCTGGACTGATCCACCCACTTCCATGTTGACAAAAAATGGGGGTACCTCTCTCAATCTGCAGCCCTTGGCCTCTTCAACATAGTATGTGATTCATTTTTCCTTCTTCCTTTTCCAGAGCTTTCAGAGGAAGACATCAGACCTGCCATGTGGTGATGATCCTGTTATAAAGGTATGTGGGATATGATAACATGAATGAAAGAGGACCAAATCATTAAGGTCATCTTAAAAAATACTGATAATGTGGAGTGATAGTTGACAGCTGATTAATTTATATGTGTTAATTTAGGTCTGATCTTGGAAACACTACCAGGACCCACATCCTTCATGTTATTGGCAATAACTTAAACCGAGGAGAGGAATGATTTCCTGCCCGAACTGACCTGGAACTTTCAAGGTATGGTGGCATTTCTCTGTTTTAAAGTGGCAAACGCATATATTTTGCAATTTTTTAAGGCAGGGGCATATGAAAACACAAACATAAACTAATGAGAAGATGTAAACACGGAAGTCTTAACTCTTGAATGATCGCTAAGGCAGCGGCATGGGAAAGGGTCGAGTTTAAGAAGAAAAAAAATAAATCCTTTTGGGGTGCTTCAGTAGGCACTTGAGCATTGCCGAGGAGGAGTCGGTCCTTGTCGGAGGGGGACGCGCAGCAATAGAGGGGCGATGGGGCCACGAGGTTGTGCCATCAGCCCCGCGGCCAGGCAGGGAGCAGCGCCGTGTGTGGTGCGAGGTTTTCAAGTGATTTTCATCGGCGTGATTAAATACTTATTACATGAGTCAGCCATACGGGCTTCATTACGGCGGTGAACTCAGCAGAGCCTCCCCGTGTGTTTATGGAAGCCATCTGGGCACCGGGATCGCTCAAGGAGCAGGACGGAGGTGGCGCGGGGTGACAGCAACTCCTGGCCCTGGGACCCGCCATCCTGCTCTGTTCTCTGCCCATGGGGAAGCTTCATTTTTTTCCCCTTTCCCTGCATTTCTGGGCAAAGAATCAAGGCCTGCCACGACTTTGATGGTGAGATTTTACATATACCCTGGTGGGATGTGACACAGGCACCTTTTTTTTTTTTTTTCCTAGTGGCAGGATATAACACTTCTTTTTCTTTAAAATAAAAATAAAAATCAGAGAGGCAGGCTTTTGCCCTGGATGGAAGTGTGCCTCGAAAGGAAAAGCTTAATGAACTTCAAGCAGCCTTCCAAGATCTTTATTAGTTGCCCCTTTATCAAATTAAGTTCACACTGTGCCGGGCAGCTTAAGCAGTGCAAGTTGAAGTCCTGCGCTAAGTGCCCGAGGAGGCTTTAATTGCCTGTTTAAATGAAAAAAGTGCCCCTGCAGTGCGGACGTAGGACCTGGATGCTGAGGGAGGCTCTTGGATGGAGCCTGGACCACATCCCCTCCGGCTAAAAGAGCAAAATAAGATGTTGTGTTTTCGTCGCACCAAGCGAGGAGGTTTTACGTGATGTTGGCGCCTGGAGGAAAGTTCCCCATGGGAATTCCTAAAATCTTCCCCTGTCCGCAGGCGTCACTCAAATGAGGAGGCTCCTCCGGAGCTGAAGGCCAACAGGGCTCGAGGAGAACTGCGGATGGAGGCTCTTCCCGGGATAGAGGCCGGGAGCTGCTCAGGAGCAGCCCTCAGGGCAGGGCCTCCAGGAGAGGGGTCAGGGTTGCCCGATGCTGGGCCCGGCAGGAGCTTTATGAAGATTTTTTGTATCGGTCACAGCTCTGCTTTCCTGGATCGCAGATTAGTCACAGATGTCAACAAGCGCACGGAGAGCGGTAAAGGTCAGACGAAGACGAACAGGTCACTTGTCCCTCAGAAGAATTTTGATCTTAAAAATACCTTGCAGGGGTGACGGCGGTGACTCCTGAGTTAAGGTTACAGATAGCGGCAAGTTCGTTGCCTCCAGCCCCGCTGGGAAGCTCCCGGGAGGAGGTTGGAGTTGCAGGAGGAGAAATCCCGCTGGGCTTCCCCACATGGGATCCTGCAAGGCGACAGCTGCCATGGCTAGGGAGGACTAGGGAGGATGGAGAGAGGGATGGAAGTTAAACCACGGTGCTGCCCCCTGCTCCGGCGGCCCTGGCGTGACGAGGGTACAAGCGGGGCGGCCAGGTGCTGGAGCCGAATAGTTGTTTTCTGTTAACACATGGCCTTAAAAAAGTGCGATTTGGGAAGCTTGTTAGCTGGTGTCACCATGGAGCCTCCACACGACTTGGGCCCTCGCGCCCGACTCCGCCGCTGCAGCCGCCTCCTCCAGACCCGCTCTTCTTCCTTGACGGTCCCCACTTCCCTGGATCCCGAGGGGTGGGTGGCAGGTCCTGGAGCTGCCTCCAGCACCTTCCCCATCCTCTGGCCTGCGGGATGGAGAAGCGAGGCCGGGGCCTCCGCTCGCTCCCTGTGAGACCAGAGGAGCGACGGCTTTTGGGCACCGTGACGTCCTGGTCACCGCCCTGCAGGGCCCCCATAGCAGTGACACTTTGAGGACTCCTGTCTCCTCTCCCCAGCTGATTTTATCTGATTTTACAGCTTTCCAGAACGCGCCAGACAGCACAGAGGTGCCGAGGCTTCCGGCGCTCCGCTAACCCGCATTCCAGCGTCGCGGATAATGGATACAATGGAAAATCGATGGAGAGTGGGTAACGTTACCCCAGTCATCGCTTCATATCGCATTACGCTGCGGCCTTTCAGATACATAAAAGTGATATACGGCCGAACTTGGCAGAAAAAGGGAATGCAGGAAACAAGTATCTTTGGTAAGGATCACAACCTAGGTATAACCCAAAGAGCAAATAGACCTGAATATCTTCTGTTTTTCATGAATTTTCTGTGCGTGATTGTTTTCCAGTGATCTGTGAGGGTGTAAAAAATAAATCAAGGCTCTCTGCTTATTACAGATCTCCCTCGAGTGAGATAAAAGAGGGAGAGAGAGAGGGAGAAAATGACTGCAGGAGTTTGCAGCCTCAGCCAGATGCCGGGGCTGTCAGAAATGCTGCTCCTTTAGGTTATATCAGCGGAGGAAATTATTGCTGCTATTATCTGCCCTTTGGTCGGGAGCATATTCTGCACCTTGGCTAATGTGCCTTTGCGGTTGCAGCCACCTGCACTTTCTCGAGGAGTTCATCTAATTACGGGGTGGATGAGTCAGGCTGCACTTCCTATGGGCTGTCTTCGAGCATAGGAAGTTATTAATACCGATTAGCTGAAAAAGTCCAGGTCTTCGGCGAGACGTTTCCTGGCCAATATTAGACGCACCTTTAATACTTTAAGGTGTGATGGCTGATAAGAACCAGTAGTGCTGCTAATGCAAAGGCTTTACAGCGCAGGGTGCCGGCGGGATGGGCCGTCCCGAGAGGTTTTTATTTCTTCTGCCTTTGAGGGTATCGGAGCAGGCGGGTTGGAAGGAAGGGGAAACCCAGGGAGGGCAGAGCCCAGGATTGTGATTCCCTTGGAAATGGCGCAAGGTGGCACCGCACAGGCACTGAGGGGACCTGGACTGGGGCTCAAGAGGCAGCGGTAACAGGGCAGCGCGGACAGGCTCGAGATGGGGACAGTGGGGACCTGTCGGGAGCCCCCTGGGACAGTTTTCAGGTAATAAATCAAAAGCTGGAGAACAAAAGAGAGATTTATCCAAGCGGTGCAAGAAGGGGAAAATAAGACCAACAGGGAAAGAGTGGGATATGGAACGCAGCCAGAAAATTCTGGAGGTATAAGCAACTATTCCCTGCAAAATACGTGAAATAAGTCCCAGCAAGCAGAAGTGGAAGCCAGAGGGCCAGCGATTAAATGTTTAAACATTCAGCAAACAAATCTGGCGTTGCAGATGCCTCGCTGCTTTATCTTTTGATTTATTTCACTTTTGCAAGCCACAGAAAAATTGTACGTGATGGTTTTTCCTTTTCGGCTCCCTCCGCTGAGTTTACAGAGCTTGCCAAACTTGGAGAACTTCACAGAAATCAAGAAGAAAAAACTTCCTGGCTGGCTGGATTTTCCATTGCTTTCTCAGCTGTCCGGCGGTGGCTCCTCTAATTCCTCCCGCAACCGGCGGGTTCAGCCGCAGGCAGGGCCGAGCCTGCACCATGTCTGCGCTGGCAGCTAAAGGAGGGTGATTGTAGGTGCAAGGGATGGATTGTCCCCTCGCAGGGATGCTTTTCCTGAGGGCACTGGCACTGCACGAGCACCACCTGGTGAGAAAGGGGAAACTGGCTTAAAAAAAAATCCCCTTTACTTGCGAGGTCCCTCCCTTTTAAATTCTTCATTGCGCTTGCAGAGTACATGGGTATGGTCATCCCGGCAGGATATTATGCTTCCTTTCTCCCTCACGTTCCTGGTTTCGATTTCAGCTCCTCCTGTCTAGTATCAGCCAGTGCAGATAAAGTTCTGTTGCAGTCACAATCTGGTGCTTCTCCAAAGCATTTTTACAACTAGTAACTGATGTTTTATAACATTATCCTTCACCAAAGGGAGAGGCGTTATCCCCATTTTACAGGTGTGAAAATCAAGGCAATGAAGTGCAGCAATTTGGTCAGGATGTTGGAAGGAAATTGTGTTCAACTGGCACCGTTGACTTCGTGTAACCTATCCCCCTCCTGGACTGTGGATCAGAGCTGCCCACGTCATGCTCTGTAAATATCTTCCAGCAACTCTATGTGGGCCTAATATGAATGTACAAAACCTAGCCCACCCTCAAACTTTTATTTTGTGTCTGAATGCATCTTTGTACCTGGTTTTAGTCTATTCTGAAGGTTGTAGCTTGAGCTGCATAGAAGTCTTGGAAAGAAGATGACCAGAGCAGAGCTTCTGATGCTGGAGACCCAGTGCTAACCTGCGTGTCCCATGTTCCGGTTACGGATGGGATGGAAAAGCTGAGCCCATTTCCCTGGGAGCCTATCCTGGATTTGGATTTTCCTTTTTTTTTTTTTTCTCCCCAGTAGTATGTAAAGTTACTGCTCCACTTGCAATAGAGCAAAGCAAATAGAGCAAAAGAGCAAATCCCACTTCTGACTGCTGGGATAAGTCTGGTTTATAAAGTAAAATGGCACACAGAAGTAGGCAAGAAAGGGAAAAAAAAACAGTTACAAGCTACTTCTAGGGAATTGGAGGAAAAAGAAAACAAACAAACAAAAAAAGAGGATAGAATTTCTTCCTTAGTGAATTGTTTCTGTCCAGGAACATTTTAGTCCTAAAGCAAATCCAGAGACTGTAGTATGTGACATATGACTTGTATCTCCAAAGTTTACAGCAGATGATTGCAACAGATTGAGATGACATTTAGGAGGCTGAAGACACATTTGCTAAGCTATGTTTCCCAGGGAAAATATACTGCCTAGTGGAAATGTTTTGTTGTTGTTGGGTGGCAGCTTGCATTATCATTAGAGATGGCAAGGATCTATGCGGTATTTGCACTTGAAATAAGAAATTTCAAGCTACTTGGAACTTATGGGCTGGGCCCTTCTTTGTTTGCTTGCTTTTGTATTGCTTGGGTTTCTGTGTGTGCATATTTTAACTAATGCAAAAATAGAGCCTTTTTATTGCAACATTTCACGGAATTTTCCAGTTTAAATAAGCCAGTTTCCAAATCAAAAGAATAAACCCCGATGAAAAGTTGGCTTCTCCATGTGAAATTGTTCATTGTCCACATTCCATTTGCTTTGAAAGGAAGAAAATAAAATATTTCTTTAATGAAGGAAATGCACATTTTAGGCAGGGTGTAGCCGTCCTCAATTAAATGGTAAAAAGGTGCCAAGTTGACGAGGGTGTCTTTTGCACCATTTTTATACACTTTTGGGTTCCCTTATTCTTCTTGCAAAATCCGCTCAGAGGCACCCGTTGGATTTGATGGCTTGGGAATGAAAAATAGCTGTGATTTCCAAACCTCTGCTCATCTCCGAGGAGCTGCCAGGCCTCTCTGTTACTAGTGACTGCGTAAATCCCGGGATCCAAGGTGGGTCTCCTGGCCGCAGAGCCATCAAGTGGATGTGCCGGCTCTCGCGCCCATTCCTGCTGCTCCACCTGCTCCCTCTGCTCCGTCTCTTATCCTGCTTCCAATAAATCAGTTCCTTGGTTATCACAGCAGGTTTCACTTTGCTGAGCGAGATTCAGAGTTTTCCTAAAGCGTTTCAAAGGCAGATATTATCTCTGCAGGCTCTAACGCTGATTCCTCCCAACCTGAGCCAGAACCACTCAGATGCTGTAAAAGGAAGCCGGGAAAACTATTTAAAGGATCTTAATTATAAAGCACTTGCTTCCCTTTGGTCTCCCTTTGCATTGATTTTAGTTTTTTAGTAGTTTGTAATAGGCTGAGGTGTGGCAGGAGCAGAGAGAGGCCCAAAACCCTGCAGTGTTTTCAGAGGGTCACATACTCCCTGCCACGTTCTGAAAAAGAAAAGGGCAAAGTGGACACACTCAGATAAGCAGTGTTTGGGTTGTGTCCCAAAGGAATAAAATAAGCTTCTTGGGTGCATCCAAGATAGATCCTCCACTGGAAAAAAACTGTCTCTAACCCAGAAAATCCTTGTCTGTACATGAGTGGGAGGCTCACAGAGGTTCATGTCCAGAGGGACGACTTTAACATCTACTCTGATCTCATGGATATTAAATTACACCCACTTACCTTTTTTTTTGAGTGAAAAAACTTTCATTTGACTAAAGCTTATGTTGCATTTGCCTAAAACATAGCTCCAGTCCCTGGTGTGATGAGAGGACAAGACATCTCAGACACCTTTGGCCATCCGATGAAGCCCTTTCACCGCCAACTTTTAGAGCAGTCGAAGACTCTTAACTATCCACGACATTTTCTACAGCATTAAAAACACGACCGAGGCACCATATACAGCGTGTCCATCTGCATCTCTTAATGCCCTGTGCTTCCGCCTCACCTTCCTGGTCCTGCAGGACTGATTTATCATTTAAGCACCCGAGGTTGCAAGGGCTTTTTGGATGCCTGGCCGTGCGCTGGGTGAGCGCTGTCTGCGCGGGAAGCAGCACGTCCTTCTCTCCTCCCTGCAGCCCCAAGCGAGCGCCCCTGCCAGCAAGCTGGGCCTGTCCCGTCTGCCTTTCATTTCCTCTGCGGCAGCTGCTGCAAGCCACAAATCCCAGGTGATCCCGTTTTGCCCAGAAAATCAATCAAAACCCACATCTGAATATTTTATTCTTATTGAAAAAGATTTTTTTTTTTT
>VWPW01013296.1:0-13858 GCA_013389825.1 Crypturellus undulatus
CTCCCTTCCTTCCTTCCCCTCCCTCCCTTCCTCCCTTCCCCTCCCTTCCTTCCTCCCTTCCCCTTCCTTCCTTCCCATGCAGCAGTAGGACCCAAAGCAAGGACACGTCCCCCACCCCGTGGCACCGTGCAAGGCGATGCCAGCTCGGAGCACGGTGCCTCTGCTCGGAGGGAGCTTTATCTGTTTGTTTATTATTCAGTTGAAGAAATTCTCAGCGCTCAGGTGTTGGGTGGAATTTCCTGGGAAGCAAAGCTTTATTTATTTTATTTTATTTTATTTTATTTTATTTTATTTTATTTTATTTTATTTTATTTTATTTTATTTTGCTTGTTGGGAGCCATCAGTGTTTAATTCGCAATAAAGTGACCTGTGCGTGTGCATCCACTTGTTCATTTGGGGACGGTGCCGTGTCCCAGCGGCGTTGTCAAAGCCTGTCTTCCGCGGGATTGCCCTGCCAGAACGGCTCGCTCTAGACTCTAGTAATGTCAGTTTTCACGGTGTTAATGCTTAAGTCTGTGTTTTTGTGAGATAATATCAAAAGACTCATTCATCCTGGGGCCAGAATAGTGCTGCTCGATCCCTGTTTTTACATTCACTTGTTTTAATAAAGAAAGGTTGGGTGACTTATTTTAATGACTACACAAGTTTGTGTGCACGTTTATATCATTAACAGGTTCTTAATACATAAAGACTTTTTGCGTATTTTTCTCATAATTGGATTTAATATCAGTGTAAGACTTCCAAATGACCTTTGCTGCTCTCTTTTCTTTGAACTTGAGGAAGGAAATGGAATTTCCTAGAGCAGATGAATCAAACGGTGCATTCTGAGGACCGGCTGGAGCACAAGCCCTGGCTGCTGGTCACCCTTGTAGGAGCTTTTCCCTTTGAGAGAAGTGATGATCAGCACCGAGGAGACGTGTTGATGCCGAGTGTCCTCATAGCTTTGTAGTAATGACATGATTCCGCTAAAAGCAGCTGAGTATCGTATAGGAGTCAGGATGGAGGTGGCTCTTGGGATGCTCTCCAGTTTAGGGTTCTTTCAGAACCGGGAACTATCCTTACACAGTGACTGCCCTTATATTTGCACTGAGCTAAAATTAGAGAGGTTGTGCAAAAGCTCCACAATGTCAGTTCTGTGAGCTATATCTAAACCTTTCTCTCCTCTCTCTAAGCCATGCCATTCCTAGCTGAGTAGTTCACCTTATTTTTTACAACAGGGATAACGTGGAGTGGTCAGAAGAGCAGGAAGCCAATGCCAGAAGTAAAGTTCAAGAGAACAGCTCACAGCTATTGCCACAAGACAAACAAGGTACCGTTAGAAAATGTTCTAATACTCTCCTCAAATTGGCTTAAGGAATATTCATACATCTAATGCAAAACTTACCTGAATCAAGCTAAAGATGTGCGGCTCTATAGCCAAAACAAGGATGGTAGAAGTTGCTCTAGAGTCGGTTCATGTTGCCTCTTTCCTCCACACCTGGTTCATACCATCCCATCTCTCCAAAGGTGGTGAAATGCCTTCCTGTCCCGTGGAAGATAACGGAGCAGTTTGATGGTGAGCTCGTTACGTCCTGCCGAGCTCAAGGACGGATCCGCTCCTTTTGTTCAGATTAAATTGAGTGTGTCATCTGTAAGGCGATGCTCAACACTACTGGAGCTATTCAGACACATCCCATATAGCTTCCAGTTGTGTTCACAATAGCAAATTTAATTACACCAAAGAGCAACTCTCCTAATTTCTTGGATTCCCAGAAGTATCCAGCAGTTTTCATTGTGATACCCATTGTGCTGAGTTCATTTTAAAATCTGGTTAACATTAAAGGATGTTGTCTGTCACGCTTTGAGAACCTATATACAACTATGAAATTGTGGAGAAATTTGCTGCTAGAACAGTTTGTCAGGTCTTCATGATGTGTTTCCCAGCCTGAACAATGGAGGCCAGACAAATTTTGATGGCTCCTATTCAATGGGAAGCATGTGGAGACAATGGGGTGGCTGAAACTTGGGGAAACCAACCCAGCCAAATGTGCCTGAAGGGTCTAGTATTTCAAGAGTCAAAAATGCCCAAGCAGGAGAACAAAGTCAGTCTATTGGTCATTATGGCTGTATTATTTCTGTGGACTATTTGAGCTGTCAGAATGTATTCTGAAGAAGGGGAGAAGTTCCATGTGTTGTGTAGAAGTTGTATCTGCTGGCTGGGAACAGAGAAAGGAGTGGAATGGGTTTTTTCATTTTCTTTTGAGGCTCCATAATTTGCCTCCGTGTCATTCAGGGAGTCTCTCATTCTCTTCCTATCTGTTGTGGACAGTTATTTTTGTTTGCAGCACTTTTGCAGTCTGAAAAGGTGAGTATGGGTTTGACTTTGGGGCTGTCCTTGCACAGACAAGCAGAGAGGTCAGGACTCCTTATCAAGAAAGTCTCTGGAGGAAGCCAGCTGCCGTGCTGATGTCCCCATGAGTTAGTACCACAAAAAGAATCTTAAAGCAAATATGTGAACTTTTCTGGGTTAAATTATGGAGGAAATCAGACTAAAAGATTCTTATGGTCATTTTGAGCTTTAAATGTGTTTCTTGCATGATTTGTATCAACCGGCCCTTGCTTTCTTGCATGTGTCTTGTTACTGATTCTTTATTTTATTGCTTTGAAAACACTAGGCTGTGAGGTAAATGAGCTTTAAATAAAGCTTCCACACATCTGAGGGCATAGCAGCTGTTCAGGAGCATCCAACAGAATATCACAGTAACCTAACAAAGGAAGAGCACAATGTCTTGTACAGGGTTATAGTGTGGCAAAACTTAAGTATTCCAAGATGACTGTGTTGGAAAATTGCCTGTGGTAACTATCCTATGTCAGAGACTGTCATGGGACCGGCAGGAATCAGGATTTTATATATTTGCTGTCTGAAAGCCTTTCCAACCCCAGCAGCTTGGTGTGTCCCTACTAGTGCAGGGAAGAAGTGACATTTCAGGACTGGATTCAGCACCAGGGACTGGATAAGTAGCACTTCTTCCTCTGACATTAGCGCTCCTTGAGTATCTCTTATGCAAATATTAAACTGACTTGACCCTACTTATTTTGAAGTATGATAAGATCATGGCACAAATGTTTCTGCTGTAGTCCAGTATCAGACATTACAATTTCTTTAGCCTTAGTGTTTAAGGACAAGGCTTCTTAAAAGGAGTAAATCCGTGTAATTGAGATAAAGAGATTTATTTTTAAATATAGATCTTTGTGCTTCAGAGATAGGTCCTACTAAAAATATACTTAGGACTGACTTCTGACTTTTTGTTAAAGCAATTTATTTTTCTATATTTGGCTGAAGCTATGTATTTTTTCCAAGCATTCTTGGCTCCTTTCTACTCTCTTCCTTCTCATGTCCTCTAAAGACAGGTTCTTCTCAGAAAAAAATAACAAATAATCTGTAGTTGAGGTACAGTTTTAAGATACCTACTTTTTTCTTAACCCTACTCTTAGTAGAGGCTGGAGAGAGGCTGTTCATTCGCACGTGTAGGCATCCCCCTTAATTCTAGGAGAATCGTTTGCATTCCATAACGAGCTTGATGCTGCAAAGGTGACTAACGAGTTGCATGTTATTGAAATGCAGTTGAGATCTCTGGCCCTCGATGCTAACACCTCCAGTTGATTTCAAGCATACGATACTATAATTAGCTCTCATTTCCCAGGTCAGAAAGATTATGCCACCGATGAAAATGTGGAAAAACAATTGGATTCTTAATGTCCTGTGGAAAAATAGGTCTGTAGAGCTGAAATTGATTTGAAATCTATGAAGTTATATGGAAGGGGTTCTGCAGATGATTCAAGTTTCTTTAGATCATGGCTTCATAAGAGCTCTCAGCCTGCCACTGGATGGTATCCACTTGGTGTGAAAACAACAATGCTTGCTCATGAAATTAATTCCTATCAACATTAATTTATTCCCCTTAGCTCTGTGCTGGTACTTTAAGGCTGAGGAGAGTGGCCACTGTTTTTGATCCCTCTCCTTGGTTGTCATTTCATAAACAGCTCCTATTTTAACCTGCACAAAACTGTGGAAAGCAAAATAGTGTAGCCTGGATTGCAGCAGGACTTCTATAAAACGTGCTATCTTCGAGTATTGTGCACACACTAATTGAGCTTTAGGCCATGCATGTGTAGTTGACTAATTTTTCTGTTTCTGTATTTGAAATACTGATTAGTCTGTCAGACAGGAGCTCTTCAGCTCCAGGCAACTGTCATAGAATTCCTTAGAAGTTGTAAGTGCTTGGCACTTAGAGTCACAAGGTTTCAAACGCATTGCTCCGGTGAATTGAATGAGTTAGCGTTAGAGATGGAGGAAAAATGTGGATTTCCTCATTCCGGTCTTCATCAAAGAGGCTGTTTCTGTTGTCAAGTTCTTTTAAATCCTACTGGAAGACAGACAGTTTCTTCATCTATCTTTTTTATTCCTAATGAAGTGGCTGTGAGGAGGCAGCCTGAGTGTTCATGTGGGATGCCCCTATTTAAATCAAGGTGATTCTCAATCAATAACGGTGCTTATTAAAGCAGATTGTAGAATAGATGTCTGTGCTGATCCCTGACTGTCTGAACGGATTAAACCCTGGGACCTTCTGATCTGACTGGTGACATTTTTGTTTGTATTTACAGAGGAGTATGAGGTGAATGCCAACAGGTACTGGGATGACTTTTATAAAATCCATGAAAATGGCTTCTTCAAGGACAGACACTGGCTGTTCACTGAATTTCCTGAGCTGGCCCCAAATAGAAATCCAAGTCAGAATGAAGTTTCTGGGTGCAAATGTGGGTGCAAAGAGGAATCCAACAATGAAGGGCTGGGAAGCTGTGAAAATGGACATTGCTCATTGGAAACCAGGGCAGAGAATCAGTTAAACATAGTGGGGAGCACGTCCGAGTTCTGCACACAGCAGCCAGCTCACCAGAAACACAGAGAGCCGAATCCAAGTAATGGAGATTACCCAGGATCTTCTGCAACGTACCGTATATTAGAGGTAAGGTCTATAGAGAGAGGCTTTTTGTTGCCCCTTACAATTTGAAAGTCGTTCTGACTCAGTTGCCATTTGTGGTATCTCATGGTTATCCCAGAAAAACTTGCAGAATTTCTAAATATTAGGCTTTTCATGGCTCGTAATGGCCTTTTGCTGTGCCACATCTCTGAAATCTGCTCTATGTTGTTACCCCTGTTCTGTCAAGTGCTTTACGCTCTGTGGGAACTCTCTCCCTCTAAGGAGAGAGAGCATAAAGTGTTTTTAGATTTATGCTTGATAGGAGTCCTTGAAACTTCCTCAGACTTTCACCTTCTGAGTTATCATGGCTTTTGTGGCTCGTGTGAATATTTTCAGTGCTTTCTGTTGCTGACATTTATCACTAGTGTTTTCTACTCAATCCATTTCAATTTTACTGATTCCTCAAACATTCAGAAACAAATTCCCCAAACCCAGTTGTGTGGGCCATTTTCTCTTCCCATGGGAACAAGTAGAATAATAAGGCAGAATCGTTGCAGGCCTAGTTGCACCCCGAGGAAGAGCCTTCTAGTGAAGGAAACTCTGAAAGAACAGGGAATAATAAAGCAAACTTCTCCATCGCTTTGGTCTTGGTATGAAAGTAAATGCAACTAACCCATGGCCTTTGCCCCTGCTTCAGTGACTCACAGGGACTGTTGTGCTTGGGATTCCAGCAATAACAGTTTTCAAGACGAGTAACAATATATAGCCTGTTGGTCAGACTCCTGCTAGAAGTGGGGGAACTTAGTGGTTTCCCACAAATGATGATATGTACGTCTGCTCCCCAGAGCTGATCACAGTCAGATCCTGCAGGGAGATTTGCAAATGCTCGTTGCTATATTCAGTTGCTACTGGTGAGTTGTTCTTTGTTGCTTGGCTGTAGAGAGATGATTTGAAATCAGCTGCATGGAACATGCTGAAGAAGTGATTTTAACTCTATATCTGTGACTCTGTGTAGGTTGGCTGCGGTGCTGGAAATACAGTTTTCCCAATTTTGCAAACCAACAAGTAAGTGTTTCTCCATAGGATTTTCCTTGCATGACATACCAATCTCTCAAAAAACAATTGGAAATGTGTTGCATATGTTTTTAGTATAGACAATCTCATAGGGAAGAGGGTAGATGCACACTTGTGATCTGCAACTTCAGCTGACAGTGTTTTGAGCTTGGAAGTCTTTGGTCTTAGAATGCAGCCAACAAATCATGATGCTGGTTTGCGTGTCTCAAGGTATTCTCAGGGTATTTTAATGCAGGCTTCCAGTCTCTGCCTTCTGGTAGATTTGTGAGCAGTCAGTTGTGTATGAGAATACCAGAGGCATAAAGGAGCAAAGTAATCTTCAAGATATTACACAATAAATCATTGGCAGAGAAAGTTTAAAACAAATTTAGAAGTTTAAATTGAGAGGATTTTAGCCTCTCAATTCTGTGCATTCAGGGCACTTCTCTGATTTTCTGGAGCACCTTTATACAGATGCTGATAGTTTCTTTTATTTATTTCAGTGACCCAGGGCTTTTTGTTTACTGCTGTGATTTTTCTACAATAGCGGTGGGTCTTGTCCAGGTAAACTCAACGGTGACTTCTGAAGGTAGTAAGTACTTGGTGCCAATTGCACATTAACACAAATATTCCATAGCTGCCACCAGTCTAGCTCTGTTGGCAGTTTATTGTTTTTTAGCTAGCCCTGGTGCTGACCCATGGTGCTGGTAAATCAGGAAAATGAGCCAGTAAGGAGGGTAGAAATGAGGGAAGGGGGAGTTCACAAAACGTTGTATTGGCAGCAGACATGTCAGGCAGATTTCCGTTCCCCTGTGGCTGGCAGCACTTCTCTAAATCCAGTGCTCTTTTAATTGAGTAACTGCTGAACCTTGAAAGCATTCGGGCTATTTTTTAACAGCAACTGAAGTTGTTTTTGATTTGTGTGCGCCCTGCTGTCGCCGCAGCTCTGGGAACGTGGTCTGATTGCTTCTGTGCCGGCAGCTGAGGAGGGCCACCACTGTAGAGCAGGAGGCTGGGGTTTAGTCAAACAACAAATCTTGCTAACAAATTTTGGGTCAGAACTGAGAATATGTGGAGTATCAAAGGGCATCAGTCGTTCCATGAGGTGAGGTGTGGCACGCAGCAGCAGATGCAGCTGTTTCACCCTCTAAGCACTGCTTGTGGATGCTGGCTACAATCCATAGAGCACCTTTAGGAGAAAAAAAGAAATAGACCCCTTCTTGGAATCTAGATGTGATTTTAAGAGCTACCAGCTTTGATCTTTGGTGTGTAACGTGTATTCTGCTCATAAATTAATAAATATAATTCATAAATCCGTAAATTAAATGAATATTGACTTCAGGGATATAAGGAGGGGCCCTGACACACTCACTTTTAAAAAAATTTCCGTTTTAATAGTGTAAATCCCTTGCTTATAACTGCTGTTAGTGGGAAATCTGACGATAAAATTGCAATAATCCCTCAATCCAGTTGTACTTTTTTGGCACTGCTGTTCGACTGAACATAAAAAGTTCGAAGCTCTGTGTAAATCTCCTGTGTGCACTGATCTCTGCCAGTGCCCCCTATTCCCTGAACCACCTCACCTTCCTTTAAAGCAGCACTACACATTTCAGTTAGTCCAGTGAGGCTGCAACGGGGCTTTGGACACTCCATTTTATTAATAAAAGTTAAAATACTCCTATGCCCAGATACCACTGAGATCACAATCTGCTAATGTCTCCTCTCGCATCTCTCCTGTAATTACAGAGCAATGCAGAATACGATTCCTCGCGCTGCTTTGCGTTTGTCCACGACCTCTGCAATGACCAAAGTCCCTTCCCAATGCCAGAAGAGAGTCTTGACATTGTTATTCTTATTTTTGTCCTCTCAGCAATTCTCCCAGAGAAGTAAGTTCTAATAATTCCCTGCGATAGCAGAAGACAGTGCGCATGGAATATGGAAATTTTAAAACAATACAGCCAAATGAAAACTTGGTTAGTTTTGCTAGTGAACGCTAGGAAGCACTTGCCATGCTCTGCACATTCTTCCATTTCATTCAGTTTGGATAGGGCTTCTTGTTAATTTATGAAAGTTTTGTCAATCTATGCCTTGGACCTAAAAATCTGCAAATAAAAGGCATAATCTGTTCTCTTGTTTTTATTCTGCAGCATTTTTATGTTCTTTTTTTTTTTGCTTATTAAAAACAGTGGAGTTATTTTTATAATGAATGAGAGCAATTAAACCCTGCTGCAGAAGGCTCAGATGTGCTTGTAGCAAAAAAGCAGAACAGGAGAGTGTCAGAAAAAAGCAGGGCAAATCAATCTACCTAAGTCTGAGAGACCTCAGAAAAATGGTAGCTTTCAGTAGCTTTTCATCAGAGATTTAAACACACATAAAACTTTGTATATGTTTTTGGAGAGCTGAATTCATTTTAATATGCAGTAGAAACAAGCATGATTTTGCAGGGTGCCGAATGCTGCTGTTTGCTCTTTCCTCAGGATGCAGTGCGTTGTTACAAGACTGAGTCGCCTTCTGAAGCCGGGAGGAATGATTTTATTACGAGATTATGGCCGTTACGACCTGGCCCAGCTTCGGTTTAAGAAAGGTATTTTCTCTTCCCCCGGGGAGTCTTGCCAGATCAGTAATAGATGATGCTTCTCTGGAAAAGTCTCTGCCCTCTTTAGGAGGCAGCTCCTTAAATCCCCTTAAGCACAGCAGGCGCTGGGAGAAGTGCCTCTCGTCTTTATGTGCAGTTGGGTAGCAGTTGTTGATTTTTAAATGATAGCTGGTAACTCTTTAAATCCCTCTTGCCCTAAGGTCAATGTCTGTCTGATAACTTCTATGTGAGAGGTGATGGCACCAGAGTTTACTTCTTCACACAAGGTAAGAGCCTAGAAAACACCCATCTGCCTCTTTTTACACCTTTTTGCCCCTGTGCTGTAAATATTTGCCATGGGTCTGTATTTCCTAGAGCAGTATGAAAAGTTTAGTCTCTGAAGATTCCACAGGGACCTGGGCCTGTCACTGACTGATAGGAATATGGCACGGTGCGCTTCTCATACGTTGGAGAAGCATCTGAAAGAGGATCAGTGCGTTTACTGCACGGGGCCATGGGACTGGAGCAGCTCTCCCTGCATCCCGTCGCCTCGGGAGGATGGAGGGAGGTGGGCGCCACTTGAAGGAACTGCTTTTAACTTTACTGGGCTCATAGCAGGGAATAGGAAGAGTGTGGTTCGGCATGGGGTGGAGGCCGCCTTCCCAGCTCTTTTGATGCTCCATGTTCAACCAGGGTTGTATTTCTGTCCCCCTCCCACCAGCTTGCTCTCCAGTCAGTTCCAGAGGCCCATTTGCATGGTCAGTTTTAGAGTTCAGACTTTTTCGAGCTCATGCTGGACTACCATGCATTAATTCCCTTCCTCACTGTGTGAGGCTTGTTTGTCACAACAACATTAATGTTTAATGCGTGTCTGGCAATTCCTTCGCTATGGCAGGCATCTGATAAAAGAGCACAAGCTGGGACCTGTTGCCTTTTTCTACAGAAGCTCCACGCGAATCACGTGCTCGCGGGCTGCAGCCGAACCAGCTCTCGGGCTGCTCGGCAGGACTCGGTCTGGCTCTGCCCACGGCCACGGTGCTGGGGCACCAGGATACTCATTTGCTGGGTCAGGAGCACCTGGCAGTAAAGTGTTGCAGCCTGGAGGGTTCTTAGTGCTTTGACTGGGCCCCAGCTGGATGTGTTTTTTTTAAGGACTTTTTTCCAGCTAAACCTTAATGAATCCAGTTCCCCTCTAGCCTCTGTAGCACAGATCTTACTGACACCATTTTAAAAGCGTCGGTCTGATGCTGTTCTTTGGTCTTACAGATTCTGAAATCCCTCTGGAAACAGGGGGAAGGAAGGGATCTGTTCCTACTTGCCAGAATATGCCCCCTTAATTGGTTACTAGAGGCAATAGCCATGTCTGGAACTGCTCTTGTTTTGCCTTTGTCCAGTCTCTGTAACTCCAGTTGTCCTCCAAATCCTTATTTCTTTCATTAGCAGAAGGTAAACTCAAGGGAAACCGGATAAGCTGTGATCTTAATCCACCCATAATATAGTTGTGAAGTCCTGTGTGATCTTTGCATTTCCCTCTCAAACCGAGACCGGGAGTTTCCTCTCACCAGTCTCTCAGTTCAGTTTAGCCCCCAATATGAGTGGGTATCAGTTAAATGACGCTATAGCGTCTCTAATTTCCTTCTCTCTGCTTCTAGATGAATTAGATGATCTCTTCACAACAGCTGGGCTGGAGAAGATCCAGAATTTGGTTGATCGGCGGTTGCAAGTGAACCGTGGGAAGCAAATGACGATGTATCGAGTGTGGATCCAGTGCAAGTACCGCAAGCCTTTGCCCCTCAGCCCGGAGGAAAAGCAACATGTGTTTTAGGTGGGAGCTTCTCTGTGCCCGTGGGCAGTGTCTCCTCCTGGTGGGATGTGGCGGTAGGAAGGCCAGCGCACACAGGACCTCGGTGCCTTTGGCAATGCCTTCCGTCACGGCCAGTGCGCTGTGCCGAGGAGGAATGCTCTAAGAGGAGAGCAAGGAGTGCTTAATGTCTTGCTAGCGGGCTTTTTTAAAAAAAAATCATGATTTTAATAAAGAAATGGTCATCTGCTGTTTTACAGCAGCTGAGCAAGTTGAGTAACAAGTCGCTCTCTTTCTGGATTTCCCCATGAAACAGAGGGATGCCTCCTGCCTCACCTGTGTGTTGTGCAGTGTTACCTCGGCAGCCAGCGTGTCACTGGGGTGTCTGCTCTTCTCTGCAGCTGGTCGCCAGGCCCCGTGTGGATCCCTTAGCCAGCTTGTTGCATCCAGCCCTCATCTAGTCACTCAGGCTTGTGCACACCCAGATGTTCAAACACACCGAGCAAGGGCATGAACAGAGAGCGAGGGAGCTCCTCTGCGCCAGCCCCACCACGGATGTGTCACGGTGTGTAGGTGACCTGCAGAGAAGGCAGATCCTGCTGCCCTGCCATTCCTGTCCATAGGGATGTTCATCTGAGGAGCTGGCAGACGGTTCGGGTGCTTTACACATGAGGGAGGATCCAGCTGTCTTTAGGAAGAATCTGAAGAATGTCTACCACTTCTGTTTAATTTTTTAGAGGAAACCAACAGTGTGGCTTTCTGGAGGCATTCGCTGCCTTTGACAGCAAGTATCTTTTATCTCAGCTTGCTTTTGTTATTTTTAAGGTGTGTTGCAGCAGGTATTAGAATAAATTTTGTGGCAGCACTTTCCAAGGCTGGTTGGGTTAATGTAAATCAGTCTTGAGAAACTCATGTGCTTCTGGACCCCTGATCTGAAGAGCTTGTTACACTATTAAGTAACTGCAATTTGTCTCCCATTCTGACTCTCGCCTGATGCCTTTTACCTTGTTTTAGCTCGTGAGGCAGCAAGACCTGTGGTGTGTAACACTGGGGCTTGAGAAGAGTCCCCGCTGCACAGAGCATGTATCACTTGTTAGCTGGACAACTGTACTTTGGGCTTACAATTGCCTAAGAATAACTGTCAACTGGAAGGACACGTAGGTGATGAAAGAACTGCTGGCTTGAAATGGGGGAGAAAGGATCAAGAGATGAGGAAATGTCATTGCTACATTGGGAGAGTCGGCGAGAGTCTTCAGTGAGTGGAGTGGAGTATCTTGGTCTGTAGAGCAAGGGCGCTACAGGGGCCAGAGTAATACAACAGCTGGGAAGAGAAGTCTTGATTTTATTTATTTTATTGTGCTCCCAGCGTTTTTCTGAAGGGTTAAGAGACTTTGAGTTGTCTGCAGATGACAAAGGAGCTTGCTTTGAAGCAGTTCTTTGGGAAGGCAGAAATGTAGTGCAGAGTTTCTTCACAGCTATTTTGTGGCCTTTTCTTCTACATTTTCTTTCCTTTTCTGTAAAGGCAACTCAAAAATCACACCTCGCTGCTCACCAGCACCTGGCCTTGAAGACAGGGGAAGGAGGAGGAAAAGTCGAGGAGGGTCTGAAGGTCCTTTGATTCCCTCCCCTTTGGCTTTTGGTGGTCTCACAGCTGAGACTCTGCAGCTGTCCTTATGTTTTCGTGCTAGACCTACAAAGTCTGGCCCCTTGGTGAGGTTGGTACCTCAAGCAAAGTCTGGGCAAACCACAGCTTGAGGTCTCTGGGAGCTGGGCAACCTCATGTCTCCTCGTCTTACCCAGGAAAAAAAGAGTCAGGCTTAGCAAAGAAGCCCTGGGAGCATTTAATGTGACGTGATCCATGCGACCAGCCCTGGCGCTTCCAGTGCGAGACCTCCCATGTGTTGCTGGTACCTGAGGCAGTTCCTTGGGGTCCTTTCCTGCTTGGTCTCTGGAGGGAGCTCTCCTTCTGGGATATCTCCATCTCCCTGGATGAAAAATTATTGGCTGGGGTAAACAAGCACCGTAATTAGTGTGAATTACAGTGATTTGAAAAGTGCCTTATTAATCATCCAAAGTTTTGTAAGCAACACAGGAAAATATATTTTTAATTATAAACATGATTTATTTAAAGTTGATGGACTCCCCTTTTAAGTTGAAACTCCTGAATGGGAAAGAAAAACGAAGACTAGTAATTTATTTGTTACTACTTTGAAGGCTCCATCCCAGCTGTCTGCCTGGTTTTAACTTGGGCTTCATGCAAAAACTTGCAGCCCTGGGAGCCTGCAGCCATTGATGTGGCTCTCTGCCTCCCTCATGCTCCCCATTCTGCTGCTCCTGGAGTATTTAAGCAATCACTCAAAATGAGCCGTGCTGGGCAGACATGCTTTGGTTTCAGTCATGTTGCTGTTCAGAGAGCAACAAGTTAATGGCCTTGGACTGGTCCCGGCGTCCTACGGACAGACTCTCTGAGCTTCCTGCATTCATCTGTGTCTGCTCTTGTTCCCGCTGCAGCCGCTGCTTTGTGCTGCTCCGGGCTCGGCCTCCCACACAGCTCTGCTCAGGTGCCGCCGTCCTGACTTGCAGCAGCTTCTGCTCTTCCCACCCGGGGCCTGCTGAGCCGGCTGCCTTGCACAACGGCTTCCTAGCGCGGGAGAGCGGCGGATTCGCTTCTGCTGCCTTGGAAAAGCCACGCTGAGCTCTGGATTTCCTCTTTAGTGGTGTCACGTTAGCTTTAAAGCCGCTCTGAATATATCTGCTCTGGTTTTGTTCCCTGTGCTCCAGACTTGTGGTCTGGAGCTGCCAGCGCAGCTTGTCGAACCTCCCAAGCAGAAGAGATGATTTCATAGCCCTTCCGAGGCGCTTCCCCGCGATGCCGGAGCCAGACATTGTTGCACTTCGGAAAGCCTCGGCCTGCCTCTTGCCAGAGGATGGTGGATTTCCTTGGAGGTTCTGAGATTGTTTTGGCTGGAAGGGAACTTTATCATCACCTATTCCGACCCTTTGCATAACCCTTTCATGTAGGGATTGTGGCATCAAGCCTGTGACTTGGGCTGCGCCAGGAACCCTTTGGAAAGGCTTTCAATCCCGTCGTGGTGCTTGGGGCTGGAAAAGAACCTTTGCATCCCTGGGCACCTCGTTCCTCCTGCAGCATCCTCGTTTCTGAGGTGAGCTCTGAAATGCAGAAGGAACAGAAGCCTGCGAGTATTCTGGACATCCTCTCTTCCAAATAAACAGTAAATTGGATATTAGGGTAAAAAATGGAGATTTCTTTCTGATAGCGCAGGAATATGAGAAACAACAGTCATCCTTAGTGACTTCTATTGGCAGAACATTAGTCATATTGTTAGAACATTAGTCTTTCCCCCCAGACACCTCCGATCCTGCCTCTCTGGGTATGTCACTATAATTTCCAGGTCTCTGGGTAGCTGTCAAGCTCCAGGATAATCAGGATTTTGGTTTTGGATTTTT